>MU223317.1:5572215-5622262 GCA_018584345.1 Thuja plicata | reverse complement strand
TTCTCATTATGGCTAGAGATGTGTAAGGATTTCTTACCATGGACTGAGGCTTTGAAAGTTGTTTCACTTTTAGGTTTAGTCTTCAATCTTGATATCTCAAATGTAGAGATTTTACTGATCAAAGTCTATCTCTTGAAATCTTGTGAGAATTGCATGGTTTCCTGTAGAATACTTATCTTTTTTTCATAGTCTGATGTTAAGGTAGTTAACAGCTTGTCCATTATATCTTCTTCTTATATTTCTCCACCATTGTTTCTAATTCCAAAGGTTGCTTCATTTATCCTTTGATTGTAGGCTCTAATGTTCTCTTCAAGTAACATTTCAAGACTGTTGTATTTCCTTTTCCATGTCTTCATGTGTGCATTCTTTGCTTGAATATCTCCTTCAAACATGTCTTCTAAATACTTCCATATTGTGTATTCCTTGTCTAATTTCTTGATCTCAAAAAATTCACTGTCAAATAGTGCACTTATAAGGGCTTCTTTGGCAACTACATTAGCGGTGAATGTATCCTTCTGTTTCCTAGTAGCATCATCTCTTGATAGATATTTTAAAGAATGAATAACAAATTCTTGTGTGGCTATCTCAAAGATATCAAAACCAACATACTGTAGATGGGTTATCATTTTGTTTTTCCAATCCAAATAATTTTCTCCATCGAACTTAGGGCTCTCTTTTTTGAAGTAAGACATTTGATCTACGTTAAACTGTTAGGCTTCTTCTCCAAGGTAGTTGGTTGTAATACCAATTGTTAGAATAGTCCCAAAGGATAACTTAGAGGGGGGGGGGGGGGGGGGNTTAGAGGGGGGGGGGGGGTGGTGAATCAGTTATCATCCAATTTAATTATTTTCTCTTATTAACTTCAGAATACAATAAAGTAAATAAAAATCCAGATAACACAATAAGCAACACTTCATTTTGGTTACGGGGAAACCAAATGGTAAAAGCCCTGGTGGGAATTAGTACCCACAATGAACTATACTTGTTTGTAGTAATCCATGTTAGAAGATATTTCAACCCTATTAGGAGTTTCACTTTACAATGTAATAATTATAGTGACCTGATTAAGGGTCTAACCCTATTAAGAGTCTTTTACAAATAACCCTGTTAGGGGTGAGGACTCACTGTCCAAAAGCTCACTACTTCAATGGTGAAGGCTAAAACCTTATGTAGAATAGATATACACTATATCTGATGATGAACTATAGAGTAGACCTACTTTCTTGATCAGTTCCAATGTATTTTAATCTTCAACTGCTTATTCACATAGATCCTTGATGAATGAAACAACTCTGATATTCTTCTCTATACTTTTTCTATCTCTGGGAAAGATAGATCAGTGGTTAGACCATCTTAAGGTAATGAGGATATGCTCGGACTTTATAGTTAAATTAATTTGATCGTAAGGTTTGTTTAGCCAATAGATATTTAGGAATTAAATATAATATATGATTAATGCAAATTTAGGATTTTCTGCATTTGACACTCAGGTCAAGTAGAGTCAGTCAAAACTCAGAATTACCTAGTACAAAAGGATTTTGATGATTCAAAAGGATAACAAATGCAACAAAATTGGTTAGGATTGCAAGATGCCAATTTTGGGGTGTTACATTTTGCCCCTCTTTGAATTGATGTGCGAGTAGTGCATTGATTCAAAGAATAGTCTAATGATTGAAGCACATAAGAATAGATTTGAACATTGGTGATGCAAAGATCAATTGATGAAGATTTCATAGCCATCTCTAGGATAGAGCTTGACTCTCTGAAGTCCAGGTTAGGTTGCCAAGACGTTGGTTAAGTAGAGTTTTTGAGGGTCATCTTCAGAACAAAGCTTGATCCTCAAGGATATAGGTTAGGTTTCCCTGATACCTAATAGATGAAGATTTCAAGAATCATCTCCAGAATGAAGCTTGACTCTCAGGGATCTGGGTTGGAATGCTCTGATACCTAATAGATTAAGATTTTGAGAATCATCTCTAGAACAAATCTTGATACTCAAGGATCCGAGATAGAATGCCCCGATACGTAATAGATTTGATATCTTTCACAAGGCTATCCCTAGAACGAGGCTCAACCTTTAGGAGTCAGGGTTAGATTGCCTCGATACCTATCTCAAAAGATAGTAAATAGAGCTTTTTAGGACTATCTACAAAACAAAGATTAGTACCTCAATATCTACGTTAGATTGCCCAAACACAAGTTAGATCAAGTTTCCGAATCATCTCAAGAATGGAACATGATTTTTAGGAGTCAGGGTTAGAATGCCCTAATTCCCAATAGATGAGTTTTCAAGAATCATGTCCAAAACGAAGTTTGATCCTCAAGAATCTAAGTTAGAATGCTCAAATACTTAGAAGATGATGAGATGTAGGGAACATAGATGCCCCTATTGATTATGGAGTATCCAGTTTTGACTGTGAGGTATGAAAAACTGAACATGCCCCAAGTGAAGAGATGCCCCTAGTAATGAGGACTTTTGAAAATCAGATCAAATTGATTAGAATAGATTCAATGATGTAATCATCCTGCCCCCTCGGGAGCAAAATGGAAAGATGACATGTCATAATGATGATGGAGAGCGAAAAATCATAGATAGATGTTGAATCGGAGACCAAGAAGAACTCAAAATAGATTACAGAAGAATATGGAAGATTTAGAAGTAATTTGGAGTGATTTCAAGGTCTAGTTGACCAAGTTTGACTAGGGTTGACAGAGTTTACCAGAGTTGAATTTTGGGGAATTAAGTCAGATTTGAGAAAATGCTGATAAAATATGATTTTGACAAGAAAGTGACGTCAGAAATTCAACTACAAAAGCGTCCGATTACGTCAGTCCCAAAAATTTTAAAATTTGATTTTGAGCTATATAGGAGTGCCAAATTTCAATTTTTATCATGAAAATGTATTCAGAGTGGTCGAATTAGGTAATGGTGAAGTTTTCACGCAAAATGGAGCACTTTGATAAATTAGCTCATAACCTATATATGGACCAAAAGGTCATTTTCAAATCATTTCAACCTTTTGACTTTTGTGAACGGAGCTCTGAGCGAAAATGGTGGTCCCCTACAACACACATCGATTCGAGTGATCCAAGAGGCACATTCAGCCGACCAAGTATGGACCTCTGGTAAGTGGTCAATGAACCTTGCCAGTATTTCAAATTTCATTAATTTCTATCAATTTTTGCAAGTTTTGTCACATTTTTAGAAAACTGTCCGCGGGATTTCGTGTGAAGTAGTTTCTTCGCGTGGCCCATAGGGAAATTTTGGGTGAGAAAGTGCCTTCTTACACCATGTGGGGGGAATTATCATGCATGAGAGTACCCACCTTCACACGAGAAACACTCCAATAGGTTGTTTTCTCACGCGAAAAGGTAGCAAAGTTTGCGCGAACATCAAAGTTTGCGCAGCCTGAAAAACTTCTTCGCATGGATAAAAGTGAGCAATTAGAATACGAAATAAGTCTACGTCGCATCCAATAGCATCTGTGTCAATGTTGTTCTTGTATGTAGAATGCATTTAATGCTTATTTGTCTCATTATGCTTTGATTATCTCAGATTACTGATCATGCACTATTGTTTGCATGTCTTGCAGGTTGACTTCCCAGATATTGCATTTAGATCACACCACCCAGCCCTTAGCAGACTAGTGGCACAACTAGATGATGCAGAGACAGCGCATCTAGATAGTTTGGGCGTGACCTCTCTTTGTGATGTACCCAAGCTCTAGGTAAATCATGGTTTATTGGGAGCACTTGTTGAGTGTTTCCATTCAGAAACAAACACTTTCTACCTTCCATAGGCTGAGATGATAATGACCCTTGAGGAAATTTATAGGATATTGAGGATTCCCTTCAACGGAGCTAGGGTGGAGTATGAGGTGCAGCCTAGACTTGGGACATTGGCACTAAGAGAGATATTATAGGATGACCTTGTCATGGGGAGAGCTATCCCATGGGCGGATCTGATTAGTGTGTACGGACTCACACATAGATTGTTAGTGTTATTAGCATGCTTCCTTGGGTGCTATCTGATGCCTTATCATGGACAACACAATTTGGAGTGTGGCTGGAGAAGGATGTTACAATAGATGTTAGCCCAGCCCAGACATTATGGATGTGGTCAGTGTATGTTGGCCCACATGTATCATGAGATGCATGAGATTATCTATCAAGAGGTGAAGAGCATGGCGGCCGGGGTATTCGTTCTACAGGTATGGGCATGAGAGCATCTTCTTGTGACTCAGCTGATATGTGAGTATTTGAGGTGGCCTATAGAGCTATATATCTGTAGGTACAGGTGCATGATTACTCAGCCAACACTGGGAAAGATAGATCAGTGGTTAGACCATCTTGATGACCTAACAGTAGTAGTAAGAGACCATGGAGATGGACAGAGCCATGGGATGATGCTACAGAGCAGCTGAGTTATATGTTTTTCTCATGATGATGATTGGTCATGCTATCACTAAGATTGAGAGATTCTGGTAGAAGTGGGTATGGCGGCAGTTCCATCGACCACAAGATATTTCTTAGGAGTATACTGCATATGCTCGATTTACAAATGAGGTGAGGAGAGTCTAGCTAACAAAGCTAGATCAGGGACAGACCATGATCGACATATGAGCATTATTCCTGATATAGTGGGATTACTTGAGGGATGTAGCAGATGGCGACATGAGCCCAGAGTATCTGGAGCACTTTTTGACCAACCCATTCCCCAAATTCATAGATCCAATCAGGATGGTAGGCCGAGGACAAGTAGTACCTCCATAGGTGGTCCAGCGGTAGGTTCCTTTGGCTCCACCACCACAGAGACCACAGTCAGCATAGTGTCCACATATAGTACAGGTGGACATACTGGCACATGAGATGAGGATAGATCTTGGTGCCAGTGGTAGAGGGAAGAAGAATAGGAGGAGGATGGCCATGCAGTTGGAGGACATACAGGACCAGGCAGAGCAGTAGGAGGTCCCATAGGAGGACCTGATAAAGGAGGACCAACCTGAACATGAGCTGGGATAGGGTGACGTACCACCCCAAACACAGGAGTCCCTGCACAGAGCTAGAGAGGGGTTCAGGCAATTGACTAGACAGGTTGGAGACTTGATGGTAGAGGTAGCCATGCAATATGCATGACTCTTAGATAGAGATTGGGAGGCGCAGGATCTCTGGGAGAAGCTATGGATAGCATAGGAGGAGATCTGACATCAGACCGCCTGAGCGGCCTACTACTATGTGTCCTATCTAGGGGTGGTGCCGGATGAGGCATCATAGGTTGCCAAGTTTTTGATATATGCCAGAGGGTCGGAGGGTGCACAGGCACCACCTCCACTAGATAGGCCTCCACCTCCACCTCCACTAGGTGACGAGGGAGAAGGACAAACTTAGTGTTGATAGATTAATAGATGAGATCATAGGATGTATCTGATGCATTGGCATCCATGTATTGTATCATTATTTTGAGATAGACCGTGCTCGAGTAGCACCATTTTGTATTTGTATCATATATATATGAGCTCGTCTTTTGGTATCATCACATGTGTCATATTGTCTTTTATGAGATGTTTCCTATATGCTTAGATGTTTAGATGATTTATAATGTATGCACATGTTGATGTATGTAGATGATGTAGGTAAATGCAATTATTAATGAGATTATGCAAATGCAATGTGTAGATGATAATGAGTTGTGAATGTGTAATGTATATGGTACTAACATCTCATGCAGGATGACGAATGCTAACCAAAAGAACTTATTAAGAATCGAGAGCGAGGATCAAACACTTGTGCAGTCGTGATAAAACAAGGACAGTAAAGAAGAACTCCCCAATGTATGAACCCAGGAGAATTCATTGAAGATAATACCGAATCACTACCACAATGCAAGTCTAGAATGAAAATGCAATCCTATGCTAGATGCAATACGAAAGTGCAATTCTAGGACATGGTTGTGAGACCCATCGTAAAATCATCATAATTGAGCATTTTTTTCTGGAACAACGAAGTTGATACAACCCTTACTAGTGCCACAATGCAACCATAAGGATATAAATGTGACTTGCATTGCAGAAAATGTAGGAAATGAACATAAGCACCAGGGCATAAAAGCTAAGATGACCTGAACATTGTTTCCAGTTAATGTTGCAAGAGTACACCAGTATCGAGGAATTGAAAGCCAAGATAACCGTGAGTGCAATCAGGCATAAACAAATAGAACAATAACAAATAGAGCAATAACATGTAAGGAGATAGTACCTACCTCACCATTGCGTACAAATATATAAGATCAAGGGATGTGAGGTTGTTCTACCTTAGTGCGGGAGCTCTTATCACATACACCATGTCTATTTGTCATTGTCGGATCATCGGTACCACACCAATAAGTATTAGACAAAGAAAATATCAATAAAATCCATGAGAATAGACAACATACAAAGAAATATTCAATCATAGCTCAGCCAATTTCAAATTTGGTGAATGTATATGTGTATGAGGTGTCGAAAGACACCGTTGTGCTTGTGAGTGCATTATGTTTTATTGTTATCAATAGATGTTCACATTTGAGATATCTGACGTGTGTTAAAAAACACAGATGTGTCCAAAGATAGTGTTGAAAAACACTATTTATGGTGGTGTTGAAAAACACCAGTTTGTGTCAGTAAAGAGTTGTCCTTGAGAAGTGACAAGATTACTGACTCAGGTGTAAACCAAAGATGTGATCAAATGGGGGACCCATGCCCCCAAGTAACGATGACTAAATTGATGTATGTTGCAAGGACAAATGAGATTTGGTTTCCCCCAAGCGTATGGCACTGAATCAATGTCAAATAAGTAGGGTTTGCAAAGGAACAAGAGTGTCACGAAAGTGACTAAAATCTATGTACAAACTAATGCAAAGAATCATCAAGACCGAGTATAAATAGATAGGGCGTGTGAGTACAAAATCTAATTGTAATGGATGTGAGAAATCTCAATAGGATGATGTCAATAGACAGATGTAGTGAGAACCTCTGGTGATTGACGTGAGAGAGATTCTCAAGTGAAGAGATCGTAGTACTAGCGAGACATCAGTAGGAAGACATAGTGAGAACCACTGGTGACTGATGTTAGGGAGATTCTCAAGGAGAGAGAACTTAGTATAAGCTAAGAAAAAGTAGGAAAACACAGTGAAAACCACTAGTGACTATCACAAAGTAGATCCCAAAAGGTAATAGGATAATGCCCCTAGACATGGAGGCTTTCCCTGAGAGTATGACCAGTTTCAATCCATGTAAGCTGGTGTCTTGACGGGAAACTGAAAGCATGCAGAAAGCAAATGCAAGGAGGAAAGTAGGAAATAAAATGCATAAATCCAAGTGGTGTCATGATAGATATAGCAATGTGGAACAAGAGGTGCTTGTTTACCAGGTTTTCAACTTCTTGGCAGAAATTTATTTATTTTTTTTTTCTACCATGACGCCTGTTTGCCAGGTTTTCACCAATGACACCTTTTTCTCTTTTTCTCTTTTTTTTTGTATTTTTCAATTTTTTATTTTTTTTGTATTCTTGGAATATCTAATTTATTTTTTGGAGATACATCAAAGTGCCTATCGCTAGGTTTTCACTAAGATGATCATTTTTTCAGGACTTTTTTAGATTTTTAGAACTTTTTCAGGACTTTACTATATATAGGAGCATACTGAAGATGTCTCAGCTATAGAACTGTTTCAGATGAAGAGCGTTAATGGGATCTTTGAGTTTCTCTCCTTTAGTAGTAGAAATTTGATAGGTACCAGACGCAAACACTGCAGTAACAACATACAAACCAAGCCAATTTGGTTCAAATTTTCCTTTCTGGATCCAATGTTGTTGATTCTTAGTGTTCTCCCTTAGAATGAGGTCACCCTCTTGGAAATCCCTTGGTCTAACCTTCTTGTTATAGCTCTTGGACATCCTTTTATGATATCCTCTAAGGTGATTGAACACCAATTTCTGACATTCATCAAGTAGTTCTAGCTCTTGTAGCTAAGATATTTTGTTATCTTCATCAGTAACGAGGCCTTTTAGAGAGACTCGAAGAGAAGGAATCTCAACCTCAATTGGTAACAAAACATCTGCTCCATAACCAAAGCATAGGGTGTAGCCCCTGTTGGTGTTCTTATGCTTGTATTGTATGCTCAGAGAGCTAGATTTATCTATAGATGCCAATCTTGTCCGGATTTGTGCACTGTGTGATGCAAGATTTTAAGGATTGTCTTGTTGGATGCTTCCGCCTACCCATTACCCTGAGGATAATAGATGGAAGACCAATGCTAAGTAATTTTGAACTTAGAGCATAGCTCTGTCAAATCCTTATTTTTGAATTGCCCCCATTATCAGTGATTATTACTGAGGGTACAGCATGGCTACAGATGATGTAGTTGAGAATGAACATAGCTACTAATTTTCCATTGGCAATGGTGAGAGGGACTGCCTCCACCCACTTGGTAAAATAGTTTGTAGCTGTGATTATGAACTTATGTCAATTTGAGGATGAGGGATAAATCTGACCTACCAAGTCAAAGGCCCATTGTTGAAATGGCTAGAAAGTAATGAATGGAATAAGCTCCTTGGTTGGACCATGAATCAGATTACCATGTAGTTGACACTGTTTGCAAGACTTAGAAAACTGTGTAGCTTTTTTTTCCATATCTGGCCAATAGTAACCAACTCTAATAAGTTTACAAGATAATTTCAGGTCATTAGAATGAGACCCATAGATGCCTTCATGCACCTCTACTAACACACATTTGGACTCATCGTGTTCTAGACACCTAAGGAGGGTATTGTTTAGACTATGCCTATACAAGTCGTTAGCTATGATGACAAACCATGAAGCACTGCAGATTAAGTGATGTTTCTCATTCTGTGTGTAAGTGTCTGGAACAATCTGGTCATGAAGGTAGGAAAAGATATGATGGTAGTGAGATGATTCATGTCTAATGACATAACAAATCATCCATGAATCAAGGGAATCATAGGATGGGTAGCGTAACGTCTCCACTAGGAATTCATGTCAAAAATCAATTTCTGGCATCTCTAACATGGAAGCAAGAGTAGACATGGCATCTACTACTTTATTATCTACCCTTGGAACTTGTTGAAATGTGTTGTTAGTAAAATATTTTTTAAGGTCATCAACCAACCATTTATAGGGCACCAGCTTGTCATCCTTTGTTTGATAGATATCATTTACTTGATTGATGAATAACTGTGAATCTCCAAGGACATTGAGTTCGTCTACTCACCACTCAAGGGCGATCTTCATACCATTGATTAAGGGTTCATACTTATCGATGTTGTTTGTAAAAGGAAATAAAATCTTATATGCTTTTGGTAAAGAGTACCTTTGAGGTGTAATGAACAATATCCCAAAACCTGACCCTTGTTGGGTAAATGAACCATCGAAAAACATAGTCCAAGATCAGTGTGTGAGAAGTAATATGGACTCATCTAGGAATTTAATGTGCAATGGTTGATGATCTACTAGAGGTGCTTCTTCCAATTGATGTGCAATTGCCTGTCCCTTAATGGATTTTCTTTCTACATATTCAATATCAAATTCACTGAGAAGCATGACCCATTTAGCAAGTCTACCCATGAGGGTAGCTTTACTGAGAAAATATTTTAGAGGATCAATTTTAGCAATAAGGTGTATAGTATGAGCCAACATATAGTGTTGTAGTTTTTGTGAAGCAAATACCACTGCAAGGAAAGCCTTCTCTATAGCAGAATATTTTTTTTCATATGAGACCAGAGTTCTACTAATGTAATAGATAGCCATTTCTTTGTTGTATTGATCTTCTTGAACCAATAGGATACCCAATGATGTATCCGTAGCAGAGATGTAAAGTAGGAGTAGCTTCCCATGAATAGGAGGCATCAAGATTGGTAGGTTCGCAAGGTACTATTTGATTTGTGTGAACCCTTCATCACATTCTTTTCTTCACTAGTAAGTCACACCCTTGTGTAAAGTCTTGGTGAATGGTTGTGACTTGTCTACCAGTTGTGAGATAAAACATTGGATAGATTGTAGTTGGCCTTGAAGTCCTCGTATTTGTCTAGTATTATTTAGTGGTGGCATTTCCATGATAGCTTGTACTTTCGCAGGATTCACTTTGATGCCTTTGGTAGAGATGATATAACTAAGCAATTTTCTAGATGTTACGTCAAATGCAAATTTCTTAGGATTGAGCCTCAGACTGAACTATTCCATGTGATCTTGTATAGGACCTAGATCCACAAGCTGTTTCTCTCAATGCATGCTCTTAGCTAGAGTGTCATCAACATGATCTTCCATTGTTTTATGCATCATGTCATGAAATATAGTAGTGACAGCTCTCTGATATGTAGCACCAGCATTTTTGAGTCCAAAGGGCATGACATTCCAATAGAAAGTGCCCAATGCACATGTGAAAGTAGTTTTCTCTTGGTCCTCTGGCGCGATCTTTATCTGGTTGTAGCCAGAGAAACCATCCATTAGTGAGTACATTTCATACCCTATTGTCATATCTACAATCATATCAATATTGGGAAATGGAAAGTCATCCTTAGGACATGCCAGATTCAAGTCTCTCAAGTCTATGTAGACTCAGATAGATTTATCATGTTTTGATACTAGAACAATGTTAGAGATCCATTCTGCATAGTCAATTACTCTGATAAATACTACCTTTAGAATTTTCTCCAATTCAACTTTGACAAGTAGAGCCACATGTGGATGCATTTTTTGAAGATTTTTCTTGACAGGCCTAACACCTGGTGCAATGGACAAATGGTGCATGATTGGATTAGGGTCTAATCCTGGCATGTCTAAATATTTCCATGCAAAGTTTATCTTTTTACTCTGGAAGACTGTAGTGAATTCCTCTCTTTTTGCCTCAGATAGTGATTGTGCCAACTGATTGATTTCAGGTTCAGCTTCTGTACCCAAGTTGATTGGTTGAGTTGGTTCAATAAGCATAGATGATCATTCCTGGAAATAAGTCAGAAGTGCATCAAGTATATCATCCTCGGGTGCCTCAAAGAGGTTTTCACCCTTGGATACGTCCTTTATTTTGACTTTTTTAGGCTATGATATTGCCACAATGTGGTTTTCACCATCAGAGCACCTATTTTTTCTTCTTTTGATTTTGTGACTAAGATACTTGATATCATCCTCAGTAATGTTGACACTTTCTTCGCTAGTGGAGGACGTTACAGGTTCGATAGCATGGAGGTAACAGGAAAGAGTGTAATCATTCTAGAATGTAAGGACTTCATTAGATGGGGAGGTAGAGTTCCAGTCTATAAGCTCAGGATGGAGAAGTGAAAGAGAAGTGATGGGTTCAAGTGCGTTCATGATATAATCATCAAAAGAATGGACAAGCAAGTTGAGACCTAAAGCGATCTCATCCAGAGGTATAGTCAAATTACTTTGATTCCTAGCAGCCATAGTAGATGACACGTTAACATCTATGGAGTGGGACTCATTTGACCTTACACTAGACCCTTCACCTACTTCAAGAAGTTTTTCATATGTATGAACTGTATCTATATCTCTGTCAAAGGTGGCATATGACAAGATGTCAAACTCATACTCATGAGAATCTATTTCATCATTGGATTTCATATCAAGAACATGGGTGAAATTAACCCTTTGTCCCCAGTTGGGAGGAGTTCTACCTAGAACCTCTGCTATGGTCAGATGAGCACATTTTTACCTAGGTACCTCATTAGTGTTTGTAGGATCAATTGCTTCTTGTGTAGTGAGAAGTGACTGGGATTCTTGTTCAAACTATGCTTGAAAGTGTAGTGGTATGTATAAATCACCCTGATGACCTAGATTTATAGTTTGTATTTCTTTCCACTCCTCATAGCTTAATGGAGCAAGTGAAGTGGTGTCATCAGAATCACTATCAGTTTCTATTGTACTGACATGCGATATAAAGTCATCTGGCTTAGCAAAGAATGTTGCCTGGTCTAGAGGAATAGGACAAGGAAAAATATCCTCCTCAGAGCTGTCTTCAGATTCTTCAATTTTAGATGTTTCTTTAGTTATTGGTTTTTTATCTTCTCGAGGTACAAACTTGTTTATCCCCATTTGAAATGTGAGTTTATTGAAGCCTATACCTGTAGAATCATGTGTTCTGTGACCAATAGCTTCAAGTGGTGCAATCAATCCCTTATGATTCACACCTATAGGACCATTTCCTTTGTAGCCAAAATGTTGTATAATAGATAGACCTTTTCCATACCGCTTAGGTTTTATGTCATAAGGTGGAATAGTTTGTTCAGAATTGTCTTCTCCTTTATAGATCCAAGCTTTGATAGCTTTGTTTTCAGCTTCTTCTTCTAATGGTACCGTGGCTTGTACAAAGGTACCACCATACTTTGTTGGACGCGGAAACATAGAAGGTTTAGTGCTCTCAGAAGGTCTCCCAAAAGAACACGGAGACAAAGGCAGAGATGTAACAAATAGCATAGGTTCAAGCAGATATCCTCCCATGTCAATTTCTTTGAGTATCAAGCTCTTTTCCATTTCTTTAAATTTAGTCTCAAGGAGCTCAATAGATTTTCTATTGGTGGGCACAAAGATGTCAGCAGATTTTGTGAGGGCGTTGCAATCATAGCATGTACTAGCAGGTATAGTCACTTCAGATCCTTGGAATGGGAACTTAATGCACTGATGGTACATTGAAGGGACAACCTACATTTTGTGGATCCATGTCCCACCTAATAGAATATTTTATGCCAAAGGAATGTCAAGCACTTGACATATAACATCTCATTCAATAGGGCCAAATCTAATTGGCAACACAACTAGCCCCTTAGATTTATGTTCTTCTTCATCATAGGACTTAATAGTAATATTTTTGCAGGGATCAATGCAGTCCTCACCGTAGCCTAACTCAGTAAGGAAACTAGCAGAGAAAATATTGAGGCTAGCACTGTTATCTATGGGAACATGACAAACATGCTTTGGACCAATCATGACTTCAATGAGCAAAGGGTTATTATGCAGGTGACTCAAAGAATGGTCGTCTTCCTCAGAGAAAGACAAGTAATGGGAGGAGGTCAAGTGACCCACCATGGATTGAAACTAGTCGAGATCAAGATCTTTGGTACATTTTCCTCGGTGAAGGCTTTGTTTAGGATTTCCCTATGAGCAGGGAAGATTTTTAGCAGCTCAAAAATAGTCATCTGGGCATTAGTATGTCGCAATTGATCAAGAATGTTGTAATTGGTAGCATTAGATGAGGAACCAAATTTTGGATTCTTATTGGTAGAGCTAACATTACCTTTGTCTGAAGGTTGTGTTAATGTAGATATAGAAGGATTAGGGCCTTTGAGGTTGATCTTAGTGCACGATTGAGTAAAAACATTAGCACTGACATGAGACTATTCTTGTTCATAAGACTGAGGCATAGACCCTCACAAGATGAAATGTTTTTTGGGCTTGGGAGTACCTTCCCTTCCCTTGAGAATGATGACATTACAGTATTCATTATCAATAGGTTAAACCATATTAATGACATTGTTGTTATTGGTTTATGTATAGTTGACCTTGGCATAAGTATTTTTTCCTTTAGATGATTCACCTTTTCATGAGGAGGAAATGGGTCTTTAAAAGCTTGGTGATCAGAATTCTTGTTGTGACCTCCCACAGCAATAACCTCACTATCGGTGAGATCTTGGATTTTATGCCACAATTTAAGACAAGTAGCCATTTTATGACCTTTATTTTAGTGAAAATCACAATAAGCTGATTCATTCCACCAAGAGGGTCTTGGTTGCAGATCATAAGGTCATGAATTATCCAGTGGAGTGAGTAAATGGTTGTCCAATAAAGTCTTGTAAACCACATCAAGAGGTTGTCCTAAAGGAGTGAACTCACGCTTGGGTCTAGGAGCCCAAGGTTTAGATCCAAAAAATCATGAAGTACTCAGTTTGGAATCTGTCATAGCCTGTTCAGTATCTTTGGCTTCTTGCATCGTGGTAGTGAGATTAAAGGAAGACTTGGAAGGCTTGGGAGTCACATTGTCTACAACACCATCATTCACAACATTTTGATTCTTTCTATGAAATTTGCATTTATCTTTGCTTGAGGAGGAAGACCCTTGTTTATTTTCCTTGTGTAAGGTCAATTCTCCTTTCTTGATCATAAATGTCTCGATTCTCATAGCTTTCTTATTCATGTCATCAAAGGTTAGAGGACCTTACAGCTATGCTTGATATCCAAAGTTGGGGAGAAGATTGTTGAGAAAGATGTCTAACTTTTTGGATTCAGGTATCTTGCGAGAATATGGTGTATAAATTTGTCTCCATCTTTGGAGAAATGCCAAGAAGGATTCCCCATGATTTTGTTTCAAGTTGTAAAGATCTCAGATATGAACCAGATGTTGGATGTTGTGATAATAGTGTTGTAGAAATAAATTGGCAATTTCGTCAAAAGTTTTGATGCCAGTTGTTAGTATAGAAAAATACTCCATAGCTGACCCTCCCAAACTACGTGGGAAAAGGTGCATGAGGTAGGTTGTGTCATGTATAAACTCCATAGACAGAGCCCCAAACTCTCTCAAATGGTCTTGGGGGTCAGATGTACCCAATTATTTATCATATTTGGGAAGTTCAACTCCTTTGGGAAAAGGAGGCATGCATAGACTCTTATCAAATGGGAATGGACAAATGTTATCCAGTGTGAATTGAGTGGTAGGTTTGTCTTTTTCCTTCATGAGTTTAAGGAGTTACTCTTGCATGCCTTACATTTTCTTTTGCAAGTGGGAGTTTTCATTTTCTTCCTCTTTCTCAATAAGTGTCTCTACCTTGTAATCAGAGGGAAGTTTGGCTCCTTAGGTGGCCAATTAGAGAAGGTATTTCTCCTTCTCTTCTTTCATTATGACCGCCATAATTCTCATGAATTTTTTATTAGTGCGAACATGTAAGATATGCCCTTGGGTTATCTCCTTCTCATCTTGAAGAAGAGGATTTTTAGTTTGATTGAAATTGGGTCCCCCCATTTGACTATGATTTGTCATTTAGCTAGAATGCAACTGTTCAATGTGTAAAGACTCAGTATGAAAAGTTTGAATGTTCTCAGAATTTGGGTCCTCTTGGAACAAAAGGTTTCGAACCTGACTAAAATCCACCAGAAATGACCGTTTATTGTAAGGTTGATGTACCAAAGAAGGAGATCAAGATGATTCCTCACTAGATGTCACTGGTAATGGTGTGGAAAGCACAGATTCATCTTGATTGATTAAAGGAAATGTTTTTCCACTTAGAGTTGTGACAGTCATAGACAAATATTGAACAAGGGATGTGAACTAGGACCAAACTTGAAACTGTCTCAAAATAATTGCACACGAAGTGCAAAAAGGTGAAGTATCCTTGGTACAAATAATCGAAGATGAGGCTAGGATAGCCAAGAGATTACTATTTTGACACAAGGCATGATGAAATAGTAGAAATAGACCAAAATATATGAGATGAGACCAGCTTAAGCAAGAATCACGTAATCCTCAACCTAAGAAACCAAGTTTTTTACTGTGTGAAGATAGAAGAAAGATAAATAGACCCACATCAGAGACCAGATTTAATAGAAGTACACTTGAAAAATGGGAATTAACTCACTGTTTTGGAAAAAAAAATTAGAATCGCAAGAAGAAGTACATTCTTGCGCAAATATTCTCATAGACGCACGCGAAACTATGTAGTCCCGCACTAAGAATAATGCTACACTGGTGAAAAAATGTGAATAGAATGACAGCAAGATTGCAAAATATTGCATGATGATTAGTAGTGTATCACACAAAGATTCTCAGATAATGATGTGAAGTTTGGCAGAATGTCACGCGAAACTATGCAAATTTGACAAATGAAAGCGTACAGAATCAGATAGTTAAGACTAGATTATGTTTCCCGAGATAAAATTATACTATTTTCTGATAGATAGTTTGAGTTACAAATTGTTTTGGACATGTTCAAGTTTGACAGTTTGTGTGTTTTGATGATAGTTTCAATTGTTCAAATGATACACCCATGTAAAACACATTAAATAGAATATTTGTAGTACCAGAACAAAAACATTACAATCCTAGGATAGCCAGGATAGTATTTGTTGAATCCCCACTTGAACCAATGTTCAGCTATGCCTACTCTTAGTGGAAAACTTAAAATCTTGGAGGCATGTGCTCCTCCTTACATGTGCACTCACTTCTCAGGCACACCAAGCTTCAAACCCCAAAGGAATTGCTTCCCAAAGGGTTTTTGTCTCTACTAAGAGCCATAAGAGTGTGGGGCATCTTAGTCGGTCTCTGACCTTCCGTGCCAATAGATAGAGGGTTTTTGGAAACTAGAACAACATTTCGTAGTAAGGACATCTGTTCAAGTGGTTGTGATCAATTCATTTTCCCAATTAAGGGGGCTCTCCCAATCCTTTCAAAGCAAGGCTTTCACTTGATGATGTCAGGAATTTAATGCACCACTAGGGTACTGGAGGAGATTTTGGTTGCCACAATGAATTCACACCTATCTATTGTGACATTAATCACAATAGCATTTTTTGTATACCGGTTCAGAAGGGGTTGGCTTTAGCCTGTTACTAGTTGGGCATCCACTCTCACCGGCTCTGCTAAAGCTCTCGGGTGGTAGCCACTCTCAAAGAATCACATGCATTTCTCTTACACCCAAGATCCATAAAGGTGAGGAGAGAGGATACGTTCATGTAGTTCTTGGAATTACAATCTAGAAAATACTTCAATCAGGCAAGACAATGATTCCTTTTAAGCACCAACCGAAGTGTGTTCTAACTACTAAAAACATACATGAGAATTTGTGAAAACATGCAAGGTCTTCGACTAATGTCCTATAATAAAAACATTAGTAGTTTGTAATGATTTTCTTCATTTTAGCATCCTGCAATAAACACGTTAGAATTTTATGATTGTTTTCTTTATCTTAGCATCCTACAAACCACTACTAAGCTGTTCTAGAAGATAAAATCAGAGAAACACAGATGTCAGAAAATAGTAGTTGGTTACAAAACTGAGATAAGAAATATCAAATAAAACCTCTGGCATTGAATTTCACGCGATGATTCAGCCTAGATCATGCGAAGAAGTGCAAAAGTGCCCGAAAAGAACTAGAAAGTTTGCGCGAGATGCTCCAAAAGTTTGCACGACATTAAAACAGAGAAGTATGAAAGTATGGACAGAATGTAGAAAAATGAAAAAAAGTGTAATGAAATGGGGCTAGAACAAATTACCTAGGGCCCCATGGTGGGCACCAGAAATGTATGTGGTAAATTTTTCCTTGTCAATCAACCATACACTTCAACATAGTCCTTCTTCATTAGATACACACAAGAATGAATATGAGATTATTCATCTTGCCTATCTGTATGATTCGACCTGTTGCCTTCTATCTAGATGGGGTTTCAAAATAGCTCTGAGAATGAGAGTCTCACAACCATAGACCAATCTAGAATGAAGGATTTATGCTTCCATGAATACAATGAAATGATTAATCTAGAAATGAAATATGCAAGATTAATCTAAATGATCCATTTAAACTAGAAATAAGATTAAAACTACGCCATGATTTCAATGAAATTATTCTAGAAATTGAAATTAATCTATTGCAAAATGAGATTATTCTATATGAGATTATGAACTAAGAATGTAGCAACAATTCAGTATTCTAACAATGCATATGACTAGAAATTCAGGAAGGGTTTTGAATGAGGAATGAGAATTCTTTTATAGACTCAGAGATTGTTCAGAATAGAAACTTTCCCTTTTGAAAATAAAATAGATAGAAAAGCCAGTTTAAAATAGAAAGCTTTCTTTAAAAGAATACAATAAATTGTTTTCCCTTTGCTTTAACTGTTTTCTTTCTTTGATTTTAATTTTTTTATCTGATTTAACTATTTTATTTGATTTAACTGTTTTCTTTCTCTTTAAAGCATAGTTAATTCAAAGTTTCCATTTCTGAACAAAAGATAAGATTTTGAGAGAATATCTAATTAATTAAATAAATATGACCTCATAAATTTGTTTTTCTCAATTATCTGAATAATTAAATTCAAATATTGAAATGAGGATATTTATTTAATAATTAAATATTATTTAATTCCTTTTCATGTATTTTAGCTAAAAGGGGTGAATTTAATTTAATTAAAGTTCTAGGACTTTATAATTAAATTAATTTGATCATAAGGTTTTTTTAGGCAATAGATATTTAGGAATTAAATATAATGTATGATTAATGCGGATTTAGGATTTTCTGCATTTGACACTCAGGTTGAGTAGAGTCAGTCAAAACTCAGAATTGCCTAGTACAATAGGACTTTGATGATTCAGAAGAATAAAAAATGCAACAAAATTGGTTAGGGTTGCAAGATGCCAATTTTGGGGTGTTACACCATGTATAAAAGAGTTTAGTAGCAAGTCTGAGGCTTGCATTTTTGGGTAAGCAACATAGGCTGCCCTTTAATTTTAGAAACTCTAGAAGGGAAAAAGCACCATTAGAGTTGGTGCATACTAATTTAGTTGGCCTTATGCAAATAAATTCCATTGGGGGAGTACTTATTTTATGACCTTCATAGATTATTTCAGCCATAGAACATGGGTGTATTTTGTGAAAAATAAATCTGAAGCTTTTGATAAGTTTTTAGAATTCAAAGCCCAGGCTGAAAAAGAAAGTGGAAATTATCTTAAATTCCTAAGGTTAGACAGCAGGGGAATATACCTCCAATAGTTCTGTAAAATTTTGTAAGAAGAATGGCATAAAGAAGGAGCTAACAACCAATTATACTCCACAGTAAAAATCGAGTGGCAGAAAGAAAGAATAGGACCATCGTTGAGATGGAAAGAAGTGTGATGAAAGAAAAAGGACTCCCAATTGAATATTGGGGAGAGGTTGTAGAAACAACTATTTATTTGATTAAATAGGAGTCCTACAAAGGAAGTCTATGACAAGATTCCATTGGAAGAATGGGCAAAGCATAGATGGATGGTTAAACACTTGAGAGTGTTTGGGTGTGTAGCATATGCACATGTGCCAAAGGAGAAAAGGAAAAAGCTGGATGACAAGGGTGTGAAGTGTATATTTGTGGGATATAGTATTAATTCAAAGACATACAAATTGTATAACCCAGTCACCAAAAAGATCATTATTTCAAGAGACATGGAGTTCATTGAGAATGATTCATGGGATGGCTTGGTGGAAACATCTTCAAACACTTCAAGTAAAGTGCCTATTATTGTTGAAGATGATGAGGTTAATCAACAACAAGATGATATAAAAATAGATATAGAATGGTCCAGAAGGCTGCAAATTTTACCTAAAGAGACCAAAAAAAGCAATACTAAGAGTTATGACCCTACTCTTGCCTCCCTAGTGCCAAGAAAGACCAAGAGTCTAAGGGAGATTTACCAAGATGAAAAGTATGAGAATGAATTTAATGAAAAAATCAATTTTGCATTATTTTCTCATAGTGATCAAATTTATTTTAAGGATGTTGAAAAGAAGAAAAATGGTGTAAGGCCATGGATGAGGAAATAGATGCAATAGAAAGAAATGAAACTTGGGAGCTCACTAATTTACCTCCTAACAAGAAAGTTATTAGAGTTAAATGGGTTTAAAAGAACAAGAGAAATGTTGAAGGAAAAATAGATAGGCATAAGGCTCAATTGGTGGTCAAGGGGTACAAATAGCAGTTTGGTAGAGATTATGATGAATTCTATGCCCCTATTGCAAGAATGGAAACTGTGCATGCTATAATAGTAATTGCAGTCCAACAAAAATGGAAGGTATATCAAATGGATGTGAAATCCACCTTCTTGAATGGAGTATTGAAAGAAGAGGTTTATGTGGAGCAGCCACATGGTTATGAAGTTATGGGTGATGAAGGTAAAGTCTATAGGCTGAAGAATTCTCTTTATGGGCTTACAAAAGATCCATGGGCATGGTATAGTAGAATTGACTCATATTTGATGAGCAATGGCTTTTGCAAAAGTGATTGTGAACGTACTCTTTACATCAAGGAGTCAAATGATAATATTTTAATTTTTTGTCTTGTATGTTGATGATTTAATCTTTACTGGGGATAATGATTTCCTCATTGCTGATTTTAAAGAGGGCATGAAAAGAGAGTTTGAAATATCATACTTAGGTCTCTTGAGATATTTTCTAGGCATAGAAGTAAAAAAAATGCATGATGGTATTTTCATCTCTCAAGAAATATATGCAAATCAAATCTTGGAGAGATTTAGAATGCAGAGTAGCAAGGGTGCCCCAACACCAACTACGGTAGGTTTAAAGCTAAGAAGGAATGATTGTAGAAGTAATGTCAATCCAACTTTGTTTAAAAGCTTGGTTGGAAGTTTGATGTATTTGACAACAACTAGACTAGATATTATGCATGCAGTAAGTTTGATTTCCAGAATTATAGAAACTCCAAAGGACTCCCATTGGAAAGTGGGAAAGAGAATCCTAAGGTATGTGAATGGAACCAAGGGATATGGTATTTTTTATAATACAGCAAATGATTTTGGATTGATTGGTTACACAGATAGTGATTGTGCAGGGAGTTTGGATGATCGAAAGGGAACTTATAGATATTTCTTTCACATGGGTTTAGGTGTAATCTCATGGGATTCTAAGAAGTGGCCCATAGTTCCTCAACCTATAGCAAAGGTTGAATATATAGCAGAAAATGTAGCAACATGTATGGCTATTTGGCTGAGAAGGATCTTGGCATATTTGAAGGAAGAACAAGAGGATGGAACCACAATATTTCCTGAATAGCTTTGTCAAAAAATCTCATGTTTCATCAAAGAAGAAAGAACATTGAATTCATGTATCATTTTATTCGAGAATTAGTTGAGAATGGTGAAATAAAAATGGAGTTTTGCAGGTCAGAGCAACACCTAGCAGACATTTTAACCAAGCTATTGGGAATTGCAAGTTTTGAATGCATAAGGAGAAATATGGGCATAGTCATCTTGGATCAAGCACGATCGTGTTTTTCTGGCTCAAGAAAATGGGGGAGTGTTGGATTTTCAGAATAAAATCTAATTGTCTTGAGCCCCTTGCTTTGACTTTCCAAAACTTATATCTTCTCTACTTTATTGCTCAAAGAATATCAGATTTTTGTGTGGAAGTTTTGAGATAAGTTCAAATCAGATTTTGGGGAAATCTGATTTCTTCTTTGGAAAACAAATACTTTATATAGGAAATTATATCTTTATCCTTAAATATACTTTTAAGAAGTTTATGTTTTGTATGCACCAGCAGTTATTAGTTTGTTTTTTGTAAAGTGCTCTGTTTTATCAAAGACTTGTTTATTGCAACATCAATTGTAATTTCTTTATCTTCTTAAGTAGTGATTTCTTCCAGATATTTTGTATGCAGCCCCAATTCCTGCAAGTTTATTTTGTTATTGTAAATGTTATTTTCTAGATTTATAGAAGCAAGAAGCTTGCATATCTCCAGTTCTATTTGTGTTTATGCTTTACCCTATTTTGGGTTTTCTTGAATTATTTGTTTGCTAAAACAGAGCATCTCTGTGTGAAATTCCAGAATATAGAGTGATTCTATATTCTTTACAATTTTTACTACTCTAAATCTAAATGTACTTCCTTATGTCAACATTGAATGACCTAATACACAGCTACTTACAAAAATGTCATTCATTAAATATATCCCTCTAAAAAATAGACGCAAGTGCAAGACAATACGTTCATGATAGAGAATTCCAAAAATAAAAGAAACCTTTATGACTATGTTGGGTGAGAAAAGAATGATTTGTGCCAAAGATATTATGCATTAAACAAGTTCCATATAGTATGAAAAATTAAGGTCTTGAATCCCACACCCAAAAATGAATAGTAAAAAAAAACAAAATTTTGAAATGAAGAAGTATGTTTAACATGCATGCAACAGAATATTTGAAGACACAAAGATTGCACCAATAATGAATCAATCATTGAAAGGGCTTTCATAAACTTAAATAAGAACACAATCCTTTCTAAAAATTGGATTTCATATTCATTTCAAAAGCATGGATTCCCTCCTCACAAGGCTTTCTAAATTTCCTTTTAAGAAAATCTAAATCTACCTATGATTAAAAGGAACCCCCAACGTGGAAGTTTTTTTTTTCTAAAACTAATTAACAAAGTTTCTAGAAATTTGAAATAATTTTCCTTTAAACTTCCACCTAAGCATACTTTTACTAAATATTACTTTCTAAAAGGAAATATTCTCCTCTTATACTATATTCATTTTAAACAAAAAAAAAAAATTGTCTATAGATTTTTTCTATTAATCATAATATACAAACTTTAGAAGAAATATTGAGTAGTATTAGAGTATAGTGTAGACTAATAAATTTCAATATGTACATAACAGATACCTTAAGATGTGCATAAATTTATATCAAAAAACATTAGAGAGACTTCAAAATACTACTATATCAGCTGAGACTATTAGAAGTGAAAGAATAATCCATTGTTAGCATCTCCAGGGATGCCACAAACATGAGCATGATAGACACATGTAGTAAGGTCATCAGATGACACTGTGATATGAACATAAGGAGGGGCTATATCAAAAACATTTACTGGAACAACATCAATTTTATTGGCTCCTTGCACACTACCAACTTTTACCTCCCTATCTCTTCCTTGAATTTCATGTTCTTTTCCTTTCTTCTTCGCCCCTCTCAGCTACTATTGATCTCAATGGTTCCAGCCATGAAAATGTTGATAAAATTCTACTCTTTCATTTTGAGAATTAGTGTGACTTGAAGTGCAATATCAGAGTAAATGAGTCTTTGTAGAGACTCAGTTAGGTACATGACCTTCCCATTGAATAAATTATCATTCCTGAGTTTCTAGATATGGCATTGAAAAGATCAGAAAAAATAGACCAAAAAGAATTGTTTCATTTATCATTACTCAAAATAGTTTGAGAAATCACATGAGATATATTAAAGTAGTTGTTCAAGACCCGGCCAAAGATACCTTAGATTTATCTATACAAGGCACAATCAAAGAAAAGGAAAATTGAATCACAATATTTACAAATAGAACATATATTAGGTTCCCCATTAGGCTTGAAAAGAGGTAATCTATGTAACAGGAAGCATCATAAGAAGCAATTAATCTTGTGTTCAATGAGATGGTGCCAGAGGCTCAAGAGATATTTGATCCAAGTAGGTTGGTCAAATTTTAAGCTCCATTTCATACTGAGATGCTCAATGATCTCCATCTTGTGGGTGACGAAATTGTATACATATTTCGACCTGGACAAGGGAAGAGGGTTTTAATCTCACCACTTAAATATGGTGGTTCTATCAACAGACTCACAAGATTTAGGTAAGCTAAGCCAAGCATAGGCTTCTCTTAATGAAGTGTAAGTTCTTCATTGTATATTGGGGATACCAAATCTATTAGCCAAATCCTCCCAGCTGATGATATATCCCTCTTTTAGGATATCTTAGAAATAATTGATCCCTTTAGAAGCCCATCTTTCTGTAGAGCATCCTTGAAGTAAGGAAAGAGGATTTTTTTCCATGAAAGAGGTTCCATCACACCAATATCTCACCACATATTTTATTGTTGTGATCAATCAAACTATTCCTAGAAATATTATTCCTCACATAAATCGTGCTCTTCCAAATTAATTTGAACACATTGAAACCTTCAATACTTAAATCCAAATCTACCGAAAGGAGGTCATTCAAGTGGAGCCCCATATATGATCTTGCATGGATAGGGATGGCTCAACAAATGATATTTTTGAAAAATAATTTTCCAAGGCTCCCTCCCTAGAGTCACCTTGTCAATCCACTTCACTACAAGGCCTACTCCTTGATCCCTAAAATATCTTAGACTCAGTGCTCCAAGATCAATACTTATGGTGCACCATTCCAAACCAACAACATGTCTCTTCTTGTTCCCTTTCTATTAGACCAGAGGAAGTCTCTAGTAATTTTTTGCGTGTAGTTATTTTATCCCTTATTGAATAACCATGCCAAGGAATAATAAATCGATTAGGAGGAGAGGATATTTTGATAGAATTGAAATCTACCTTCCATTAAGAGGAATTGATTATTCCACTTATTCAATTTCTTCTCAATCTTGGATTTTACCCACTCCCACATATACTTTTGGTTAGGGATCCCTAGGTACCTAACCAAGTGTTTAGCCCCCCTCCAATTAATAGAGAATTTGGTACACCATGGTGGTAGAACCTCCTCCCATCCTAGAAATATATATTTGGCCAGGGAGACCTTGCTACCTGAGGCAACAAAAAATAAATCCAGCTTTCTCATGATGTGGAACATGTTCTCTTCTTGTAGATAAAAGATAACGGTTGTGTCATCTGCAAAACTAGGTATTGGATAATTATTTATTGTTAGGATGAATGGTGCCTCTAACTTTGGGAGAGGGGGTAAAATCTCTTTATAAATAGTGCAAGGAATCAACAACAATAAAAAAAAGAGTTTGAGAAAGGGGGTAATCATGTCTAACAGATCTAGTCAGCTCAAATTATGAATATCTAGCTCCATTGAATTATAATGAATCTAGTTCCCCATTCATGAGTGTAGACACCATGCGAGAGAAGTTAGAATGAAAATTAAAAATATTAAGAATCATGTTGATAAAATCCCATTCAATCTTGTCATAATCTTTCTCATAATCTATTAGTAGGATACCAACATGTTAATTTGAATTCTCATCCTAGTCCATGGCTTCCCAACACATAATCTATTTTTCCAAAATGTATCTTCCTTTAACAAAACCTGTTTGGGAAGAGGTAATAACTTGTGGCAATATTTTTTCAATCCTTAAAGTCGGAACTTTACCCATGATTTTGTAAGAAACATTTAGTACAGTAATAGGTCTCTAGCTCTTTATCAAATTTCTATCCCCTTATTTTGGGATGGGTTTAATAAGCCGCGAGTTAATCTCAAATCCCAAGGAGTTCTTCTCAATGGCCTCCTCATATAGCTGTAGGAACTAATCTCCTAAAAAAGAGATGTTATCCTTATAAAATTCCATAGGTAGCCCATCAGGCCCTGGGGCCTTTTTATTACTCATTTGGAGAATATCATTATTAATCTCCTCAACAGTAATATCCTTACCAAGGAGCCTAACATCCTCCTTCGAAAATTTTTATGGAATAATTCATTTAATACTATGCATAGCCTTCTTCATGGACTATTTAGCATCTTCAGAAGTAAACATAAGGCAAAGGCATAAATGATCTCATCAAGAAAATTTAAAATATTTCCTCCTTCAAAGAGGAAATAAATTATGTCTCTAGACTCTTTACTCTTAAGGACCCGAAAGAAGAATTTTGATCCTTTATCCCCAAAATTGGGCCAATTAATTCTGGACCTATTTTTTTCCCCCTGGGTCTTTTTATTTTGTAGTCTCTTGTGGGCATCCCTAGAATGGGATAAGGCATCCAAAAAATCTAGGTTAGCAGGTTCCTCTTGCATCCTTCTCTCTATCTCCCATAGTGTATTGTGAAGAGAGTATTCATCACTCCTTGAGTCCTTGGCATTCTTCTTCCCAACAAATTGGAATATAGTCCTCCAAGAATCAATGTTTTGTGCCCATCTCTTAATAGCACTATCATGCTTCACAATACCAGAGTTGAACCATCTAATCACACAAAAAACAACACTCACTTCTTCATCCTTGAATGGGGAGATTTTGGGAGCAAAGAAACCTTTCTTTATATTCTCAAGAGTAGGCCTATCAATGGGAAATATCATGGTGATGACATGGCGATGATCAAACAGGGAGAAGGGGATAGCCTTGATACTACACCCATTGTGATCTTTCATGCAGCTGAGAGATTCCTTTTTCAAATAGTACCTATCAAATCTCTAGTAAATCCTATTCTCAACTCTCTGAGAATTAGACCAATTAAACCAAATTTTATTATAATTTTGCTTGTTGCCACCAAGGAGGTATAAAAGCTTGATTTTTATTATCATCTTATACCAATACAACTTTTCATTGTCCTTCCACTCATATTTTGAACCCCCATTTTTTTCCTGGGGCCTTTCAATCATATTGTAGTCTTATACTAAAGCCCAACATGTATCTTTAGCATTGAAAATCCACTTCCATAGTTCAATTATTTAATAATTATCATTATAAGCATACAAAAATCATATGCCATATTTCACATTGTTACAGCTGAGGGACACCCATAGGGCTCTATTGCAATGGGAAATGCCCCAGTTTGTGACATATTTACTCCATTTAGGACCAATAATAATGGATGTTCCACCCTTATCTCACTAGTGTTTAGTTTAATATGTCACTGCATCCATCCAAATGCATTTGAGAGAGATGTCAAGTGTGAAACCAACAAATTTGACTTCTTGCAAGAGGAGAATATCAATGTCTTTGTAAAGTCTAAGGAATATTTTAATCAAATATTTCCTATTAGGGGTCTAAAACCCCCTAAAATTATAGGATGCACATGTTAAGTCCATAAGAACCCTTCAATACTTAGTGTCCATAGGAACTTTAAAGATCTTGAAAAAATTGTGCAGCTTCCTTCTGGGGATCTTAAAGGCTTTCAAGTTTCCACTAGAACTAGTATCCCCCCTCTTTCTCTTAATAACCATTTGTTTTTCTTCCATAGAATGGGAGTCAACCTTATTCTTACCTTTATCCTTCGTAATCCTCATATCCCTATCATGTCTCTTGGCATTGAAGAAAAAAACATCAAGGATTTTTTTCTAAGAAATAGTAGGAACAATGGCAATTATCTATCCTCCACAATACAAGGGAATTCAACTACATAGTTCACCTTGAGATCATCCTTCAATCCATTCCCCTGAGTAGAGATGGATTCCTAGTACCCATTGACTTTATTCATGCTCTGTTGCTGTCACTCTCTAGGGGGGAGGTAAATATGGGGCGAGCACAGGATGACAACCAAAAAGTAATGGTAAAGTGATGTAGCCCAAAAAACCTTCAAGAACAAAAACTTAGAAAATACACAACAAAATTGCAGAATTCAAATTCTTCATTAAAATTCTCCAACTTACTCTACCTTACAATGAAATAAAACTCCTACTTATTACAATTCCAAAAATTACCATATTTGGCATATTTTGGGGGAAAATAGAAGAATAGTTTTTTTTTTGTTTTTTTTTTCCATTTTTGTTAATTTTGAAAAACTATCCTATGAATCCTGATTTTTCCCAAGAAAATCCCCCAACTAAGGAAAGATGAATTTCCAAATAATATATGAAATCAAAGACACGATTTTGGATTTATTACAAAAACAACTTTCTAAAAAAATTGAAAAAAAATAAGAAAAGCCAATTTCGGATGCCAAGATGATATTTCTAGCTCCCGAAAAAAGGTAATTTGAAGAAGTGTCGTATCATGCAAGAAAGTATGGTTTCAAAAAAGAATAACTCGGTCACCCTAGTGGCATCACTAGTTTTCTTACAAGCAATTAAATGAGCCATTTTTTAGAATCTATCCACAACTACAAAGGTAGAGTCATTACCTTGTTGTGTATGTGGCAGTCCCAATACAAAGTCCATACTCAAGTATGTCCATGGTCCTACTAGTACTGCAAATAACATGTAAAAATTGGTATTCTGGGAGTTCCCTTTTTCTACTTCAAAAATTTGACACCTTTCCACAAACCTAGTGATATCTCGCTTCATCTTTGGCCAGTAGTACTTATTATCTACCAAGGCTATTGTTTTAGCCTTCCCAAAATGCCTAGCCATACCACTGCTATGAAGTTTTCTAATAATATTTTCCCTCATTAAGTGTACAGTAATGCACAAATGTTTTCCCTTGAATAAATAACCATCTTGCATAGGATACTCACCTTGAATAGTGTATATGTGTGTGCAGGTACTAAATTCTTCAACTGATCAACAACTTCCCAAAAGTCACTATTAGATTAATTAAATTCCTTGATCACATCAAACCCAACTACTTATGTTTTCATGATGGTTAGAAGCACAATACGCTTGTTTAAGGCATCTACAACTTGATTTTGTTTCCCTAATTTATGCTCCAGAACAAAAGTAAAGAGAATCACAACTTGATTTTGTTTCCCTTGGAGGAAAGAGACCCATTTTTCGTGTCTAGTTTTCAATTTCTTTTGTGTGTTCATGTATTTTAGAGAAATATGGTATGTAAACATAGAAAATTCTTTGGGTACCAGATAATGCTTCCAATTTCTCAAATCTTTCACAATTGCATGGAACTCAATATCCTATATGGAATACTTCATTTGTACATCATTTAGTTTTACACTAAAAAAAACAATGGGCTTACCTTCTTGGATGAGTACAACACCAATGCCCACAAGTGAGGCATAAAAGTACACTTCAAACACTTTATCAAAATATGGTAAGGCCAATATAGGAGCTTTAATGACCCTCCTCTTTAGATACTAGAAACTCTCTTCAACCTCTTTGGTCCATGAAACTCCCAACCCTTAGTGCAATCTATCATAGGTGCTACAATGCTGCTAAAATTACGAATGAACTTTCTATAGAAATTAGCCAAGCCATGAACACTTCTCACCTCCATGATCCTCAAGTGTTTCAAATTTTCTTTCCTTTCCTTACTAAAAATTAGTATATCATCAAAATAAACAACTACAAAATTGCCAATGTAGGGACACAATAGAGTATTCACGAGTCTCATAAAAGTGCTAGGTGCATTTGATAAATAAAAAGGCATAACCTTCCATTCATACAAACCATCCCTAGTTTTTAAAGAAGTTTTCAATTCATCCCCTTCTCCAATGTGGATCAGGTGGTACCCACTTCGTAGATCAATCTTAGTGAAATGTGTTTCTCTAGAAAAAACATCCATAATATCATCGAAGCAAGGGATAAGAAAACAATGGCTGATGGTTATCTGATTGATTGCTTGACTATTTGTGCACATCCTCCATGTTCCATCATTATTTAGGTTTAGTAACACTGGTACAACACATGGTCTCATTTTTTCTCGCACTAAACCTTTATGTATGAGTGCAGTTACCTATTTTTTTAGTTTTTCATGTTAAGTAAAACTCAGTCTTTAAGTTCCTTGATTGGGAAGACTTGCTCCTGGAATAAGATCAATATGATGCTTGATATGTCATTTTGGGGGGAGCTTATCAGGTAGTTTGGTGTAGGACCACACAGACATAACCAAATTTTCCTATGGACCGTAGGGGTTCCCTTAAGGTCCTAAGAGGCCTTTAGTGATATTTGAACGTTGGGTTAATCACTGGATCACCTTGTAAGGTCATAGTTCCAAGATTGGCACTTTATGAGCCCTTGGTTAACTATGAGTATTAATGATCCAAAACCCTAGGAATAGTTTATTTTTGAGTTTTAATGTTTGGATCCACTAGGGATCACAAAATAATATCATCGCCAAGTTTCGTCACTAGATTTGCAAAATTGCAAAAAAAATGTAAAAGTTGCTCAAAAGTTGTCAAGCAACTTTTGAGTCAACTTAACAACTTTTGAAAACCAAATCCCAAATGGTGATGTCAGTTAAAACTTGTCATCTAAACATTGGGAGTGCCTACAATAGTCCTCTCAGGTGGGTGGTAGGCGGATGATGTAATTTGGCATTTGAAAATCAATAAAAAGTAACCATTTTCTTGCATTCCTGAGAGATAGTTATTGTGTACGGTTAGGTACGGATATAAGGACATGAAAGTATGACACCAAGGGTTAGTGATATGTAAATTTTTTCATTTGGTTTTGGTCTCATGTGTTAAATAGATATTGGTTTGAAAAATATCCAATTTACAAACTAACTGCCTGGATTATAGGCCCTAATTTAGGGTTTCTTAGAAAATTAAGTGTATTTCCACTATCCACCATGGGAATTCAATTTCCCTTAGTGGAAAGATTTTTCATATGATGCTCTTTGATATCCTTCAAGATAGGTTCTTCAAAGTGTAGGGAAATGGGGTTGAAGTGATGCCCTAGGTGCATATCCTTATGTATACACCCATCCAAAATTTGGACAACAGTCATAACTCTCATCTGGTATTTGATTAGAGGATCTAAATTAGAGGAAGATGCCCTTGTAGACATCCTCACAGGATCCATTCATTTTTTTGGTAATTGGATGCATCCTAAAGGTACCTCTAGTGTAAATGGAGGCCTAATTAGCCCTAATTACAAAAGCAATTTTGTGTATCATTATGTCTCTTTCTTATTTCCATGTTCTAGGGTTCAAGTCTAAGGTGTTAGGCCATAAAGGGTCCTTAAATCACTAATCAGTTATGGGGGTTATGTGTAAGAATCTGAATTAAAGTCAATTTTTATTCTAAAAAAGGCTACAAGCACAGTCTTGGGTTTGTGAAGCAACCATGGCATATGGATTGCACTTGAGTGAGAGAAACATTGGAACTAAATGGTAGGGACCTAAATAGACCATACATACAAGCATATTCCAACCCTGGTCCTATATGTTACTTTGGTGGTATTATTGTGAATAAAGATCATTTCCTTGTGAACCAAACCTCGATAGTTTGTGTTGAAGGATTGGTGAAACCTAGTGATTAGGTTTCCCTTGGGTTTTTAGGGTTGTGATAGCCTTAACCAAGTCCTTTTTTTTTTCCATACTTGTGATAAGTATTTAGCATTTTGGCCTTGTAACTTGGTGATCTAGGGTACCTTGCCCTATTTGAGACAATTAAGAAGCTTCCACTGCCCCACTTTGCATCAAGTGGTATCACAGCTATGTCTACTCCTAAGGATGAGGATATTCCTTCAAGGGTTACAAATGTTGAGTTAGAAAAGATGGTGAGAGAGTAAAGGGCAACAAATGCAGCCTTGACAAGGAGACTCCAAGAATTGGAGAACAAGATAGAGAGGGGTAAAGAAGTTTTCTTTGGTGATGAAGATGGGAGTGAGTTGGATGAAGACACCCCTGATTAGGATGTGGACATTCCTCCAAACTAGAGACCCTTCATAGATGCCTTGAAGTCCATGGGGAGAAGAACCATGGAGGAGAAGTTGGATCTACCAACTTTCAATGGAAAGATGAATGCATATTTGGCCTTGGATTGGATAGAAGCCCTAACAAGCTTCTTTAAGTGCGAGGACATCCCTAAGAAGTAGATACTGAAAATAGCAAGATCCAAGTTGAAGGGAGCAGCCCTAACTGGGTGGAGCTTCATCCAAATAGAGAGGGTGAAGAATGGGAAGAGTATGATCTCTTCATGGAATAGAATGATTGCATTGGTCAAGGAGACCTATGTGCCTGAAGACTATGGGGTACAACTCCATAGGAATAAGAAAAGCCTAAAGAAAAAGGACATGGATGTGGGCTCATATACCGAGGAGTTCCTAAAGTTATGTATGAAGAAAAATGTGGCAGAAGATGAAGAGAAAAAGTTAGAAAGGTATATGAATGGGCTTAAGGTATCCATTCAAGAGGAGCTCAGCCTACACTACCCTACAACATTAAACAAGTAATATCAAATGCCACTCAAGGTAGAGGAAAAGTGAAAGAGAAAATAGGAGTTTGGAAAGGGAACGAGTAATGACAGTGGGAAGAACTTCAGAGGGAGAGGAACCTCTTGGAATAGAGGATAGTATAGTGGTAATAACAGTAGGACCCCTGACCAAGGAGACAAAGAGTAAAATGATTCAAACTCAATAGGAAACTATAGAGGGAGAATATCCTTCAATAGGGGAAGAAAAAATGCAGGAAGAGGAAATGGACCACTAAGGTGTTACTATTGTAATCAATTGGGACACCATGCAAGAAGATGCCTTGAGAAGAGGAACAATAACAACCAAGGAGAAAGGAGATCACAACTCATTGAAGAGGACAGGAAAGAGGACAATACAAAGGATTTATATCTAGAGGTAGGACAATGCTTTATGATGAGAAAATTCTTCCTCCAATTTCCACAAAGCCAAGAACCTCCTCAAAGAAAGAACCTCTTTAGGACAAAGATCAAATGCAATGGGAATATATGTAACTTACTTATTGATTCTGGCTCAACTGAGAATTCAGTGTCTTGTGAAATGGTTCAAAAACTAAATCTTCCTAAGAATCCCAATCCTTTTCCTTACCATGTGTCTTTCCTAATAAAGGGTCATCAAACTTTAGTCACTGAACAAGCATGGATAGATTTTTCAATTGCAGATTTTAAAGATAAAGTTCTCTGTGACATTGTTGAAATGGATGACTCCCACATTCTTCTAGGAAGGCCTTCGTAGTATGATGTTGATGCCACACACCATTTTAGGAAAATACCTACTCTATCACCAAGGATGGGAAAACATTCACCATGAAGCCCCTGCCTGATAACAAGACTAAGAAAGAACCAACTATCATAACTATGGGAGAGAAAGAAATGTTAAAAGTTTAGAAAGAAACTAAAACTGAAGCTTTTTTCCTAATATCCAAGCCTAAGGATATTATAAGGTCTAATAATTTTCTTCCTATATTAGATGAAATGAAGAAACTGCTTGCTAAATATAGTGATGTCACTACTAGTGACCTACCCACAACCCTCCCTCCCTTAAGAGATATCAGTCACCAAATTGATTTGATACCTAGATCCTCTTTTCCTAACAAGGCTCCATACAAGATGAAACTAGTCCAACATGCAGAGATTGCAAGGGAGGTAAATGAACTATTAGAGAAGGGACTTATCCAAAAGAGCCTCAGTCCATGTGTTGTCCCATCAGTTTTGGCTCCCAAAAAGGATGGCAAGTGGAGATTGTGTACTGACAGCAAAGCATTAAACAAAATAATCATAAGATACAGGTTCCAAATTCCAAGAATGGAGGACCTTCTGGACCAATTAGGCATTTCTTGTTACTTTACAAAGATTGATTTAAAATTAGGCTACCACCAAATCAAAATTAATCCAGGAGATGAGTGGAAGACAACATTTAAAACATCTAAGGGATTATTTGAGTGGCTTGTTATGCCATTTGGCTTGAGTAATGCTCCTAGTACTTTCATGAGGCTCATGAATGAGATTTTTATTGATTTTATTGGAAAGTTTGTGGTCATCTATTTGGATGACATTCTGATTTTTATTCATACCAAAGAGGAACACCTTGAACATGTGGAACAAATTTTGAAGAGATTCCATCAGCACAAGTTAGTGATTAACTTGGAAAAGTGTATGTTAATGAAGAAGGAAATTTTCTTCTTAGGTTTTGTCATCTCCCAAGGCACTCTCAAAATGGATCTAGAGAAGGTTGCAGGAATAGTCAACTGGCCTCCACCAATGAACAAAGGTGATGTTAGAATCTTTCATGGTTTAGCAACTTTTTATAGAAAGTTTATTAAGAACTTTAGCCATGTGTGTGCTCCTATGTTGGACACAATAAAAGGTGGGAAGAAGACTAGATTTGAGTGGACTAAGGAAGCACTAGATTATTTCCAATATATGAAGAATAGAGTGGCACAATACCCAATCTTGGTACTCCCTGACTTCAGCAAGGTCTTCACTATTGAAACTGATGCAAGCAACTTGGCCATAGTTGCTGTCTTGAGCCAAGAAGGTAAGGCTATAGAATTTTTTTTCAGAAAAATTAAATGATGCGAAGAAGAGGTAATCTACTTATGATTTAGAACTTTATGCAATGGTTCAAGCCCTAAAAAAGTGGAGACATTACTTACTCCCTAAAGAATTCATTGTTTATACTGACAACTATGCATTAAGTTTTCTAAATAGCCAGGAGAAGCTTGGAGTCAAACACATCAAATGGGTGGAGCAGTTGCAGGCTTATACCTTCAACATAAAGCATAAAATGGGTGTGGAAAACAAAGTGGCTAATTCCCTAAGTGGAAGGATAACATTGGTGGAAGAAATACAACTTCAGAGTGTAGGGATTGAGTCCTTAAAATACCTATATGCTGATGACCCAAAATTTGCAGAAGTTTTTGAGGTATGCACACAAATGGTGGGTAAATATCGTACTAAGTTTTCTGGTGTTTTTATTCAGAATGGACTCTTGTTTAAAGGAGCCCAATTGTGCATTCCTAAATTTTCCATGAGAACAAATATCATCAAAGTGAAACATTGTGGTGGCTTAGGTGGACATTTTGGAATAGATAAGACCACTGAATTAGTGAAAAGAAGTTATTTTTTGCCAAAGATGGGGAATGAAGTCAAGAAATTTGTTGAATCTTGTACTATTTTCCAGAAAGCAAAGGGTGTGTCCACTAACCAAGGATTATATCCACCCCTACCAATTCCATCTAGGCCATGGGAATCAATTTCAATGGATTTTGTTATGGGTTTTCCAAGAACAAAGCAGGGTTATGATAGTGTTTTTGTAATAGTGGATAGATTTAGTAAAATGGTGCACTTTGTTCCTTGAAATGGCACAAATGATGCCTCCCATATAGCACATCTATTATTTAAATAATTTGTTAGAATCCATGGTCTACCTCAAACAATAGTGTCTGATAGAGATGTGAAGTTTCAGGGTCATTTTTTGAGGACACTCTTCAAGAAGTTGGGCACAAACATAAATTATAGCTTAGCATACCACCCACAAACATATGGACAAACAGAGGTGGTAAACAGATCCCTTTGCAATCTCTTAAGATGCCTAATAAAAAAAATACACACATAGTTGGGACATGATCCTTCCACATGCAGAATTTGCATTCAATGAATCTATGAATAGATCTACAGGAAAGACACCATTCCAAACAATATATGGACTTAATCCTAAAGGTCCATTCGATTTAGTAGAGTTACCATCTGATTTTAGGGTTAGTGCAAAAGGAGAGGAAGTACAAAAACTCATCTCTAAAGTGAAGATAGAAGTGAAGGAGGCACTACAACAATTAACTCTGAAATACAAAGCACAAGTAGACAAGAGGAGAAGAGAATTTCATTTCAAAGTTGGAGATAAAGTATGGGCATCTCTAAGGAAAGAGAGACTCCCTAAAGGCAGATAATAAAAAATGCACATAAAAAAGATTGGACCTTACACAATCCTCACCAAGATGGGTGAAAATACATATGAGATTTCTTTTCCCCCTACTTTACTTATTTCTCCTATTTTTAATATTGTAGACCTCACTCCTTACAAGTGTGTTGCAGAATTTGTAAATGTGCAGGGATCACAAGTTGAAGATGATGAAGACTATGTGACAGATCTCCCACCAAGCAAGCAAATGGAGTTAGACACCATTTTGGAAACCAAAGTATTAAAGTAGAAAAGAAATAATAAGTACATGAAGTACTTAGTAAAATGGAAAGGAATCCCTCCAATAGATGCTACTTGGATGACAGAGGACCAGATCCAACAACATGGAACCATTATTGACCAACTATGCTCAATTGGGAGCTTGAGTTCAAATATCATGGGGAGTATGGTGCAGGAGCATCCAAACTAAACCAAATGTTCCTATGGACCCTACGGGTTCCCTCAAGGTCCTAAGAGGCCTTTAGTGATATTTAGACATTGGGTTAATCATTGGATCAACTTATAAGGCCATAGTTCCAAGATTGGCACATTATGAGCCCTTGGTTAAATATGAGTAATTAATGATCCAAAACCCTAGCAATAGTTTATTTTTTATTTTTTAATGTTTGGATCCACTAGGGATCACAAAATAACATCATGGCCAACTTTGATCACTAGATTTTTAAAATTACAAAAAAATGTAAAAGTTGCTCAAAAGTTGTCAAGCAACTTTTGAGCAAACTTAACAAATGTTTGAAAACCAACTCCAAAATGGTCAAGCCAGCTCAAAAATGTCATGTAACCAGTTTGAGTAACTACAATAGTCCTTTCAAGAGGGTGGTAGGTGGATGATATAATTTGGCATTTGAAAATCAATAAAAAGTAACCATTTTCTTGCATTCCCGAGAGACAGTCATTGTGTATGGTCGGGTACAGATAGAAGGACATGAAACTATAACACCAAGGGTTATTTCTATGAATTTTCTTTCATTTCATTTTTTACTCATGTGTTAATCGATCTTGGTTTGAAAGTTATCCAATTTACAAACTCACTGCCTAGATTATAGGCCCTAATTCAGGGTTTCTTAGAAAATTAAGTGTATTTCCACTTTCCACCATGGGAATTCAATGACCGTTGGTGGAAAGCTTATTCATATGATTATCTTTGATATTATTCAAGATAGGTTCTTCAAAGTGCAAGGAAATGGGGTTGAAGTGATTCCCTAGGTGCATATCCTTATGTATGCACCCACCCAGAATTTGAACAGTAGTCATAACTCTCATTTGGAATTTGATCATAGGCTCTAAATCCAAGGAAGATGTCGTTATAGACATCCTCACAGGATCCAATCATTTATTTGGTAATTGGATGCATACTAAAGGTATCTCTAGTGTAAATGTAGGCCTAATTAGCCCTAATTACAAAAGCAATTTTGTGTATCATTCTATCTCTTTCTCATTTCCATGTTATAGGGTTGAAGTATAAGGTTTTAGGCCATAAAGGGTCCTTGAATCACTAATCATTTATGGGGGTTATGTGTAATAATCTCAATTAAAGTCAATTTTCCTTTTGAAAAAGGATACAAGCATAATCTGGGGTTTGTGAAGCAACCATGGAGTATGGATTGCACTTGAGTGAAAGAACAATTAAAACTAAATGGTAGGGACCTAAATAGACCATACCTAAAATCATAGGTCACCCCTGGTCCTATATGTCACTTTGGGGGTATTATTGTGAATAAGGGTCATTTTCTTGTGAAGCCAACCTTGGTAGTTGGTGTTGAAGCATTGGTGAAACCTAGTGATTAGGTTGCCCTTGGGGTTTTAGGGTTGCGATAGCCTTAACCAAGTCCTTTTTTCCATACTTGTGATAAGTATTTAGAATTTTAGCCTTGTAACTTGGTGATCTAGGGTACCTTGCACTATTTGAGACAATTGACAAGCTTCCACTGCCCCACTTTCCATCATAGTTCCTTTGGAATGACATTTGAATACTCTTCCAACACCGTAGTTTCTTCTGGCGACATTTTCAAGTCCTCCTCTTTCCCTCTTTTGACTACCAATGTGTTTCAAAACCCTATTACTCTCATCTCCTTGAAAAGTTCCTTTTTCAGATAGCATACTTTCAACTTTTCCTTCATTCCTGAGAGGTAACAAGATTACCTTAGATCCATCCTTCCAGAAGGTTTAAGTATTCTTTTCTCCATTATGAATAACCTTTCTATCATACTACCATGGGTGACCTAATAAGACATGGCATACATCCATTGGAATCACATCACACCATAACTCATCCTTATAGACCTTCCCTATGGAAAATTAACAAGGCACCTCTTATATACTATAACTTCATTGCCCTTTTTGAACCATGCAACCTGATAGGGATGAGGGTGCTTTTCACACTAGAGATTTAGTTTTTCCAGTATTGCTTTAGAAACCATGTTCTCACAGCTTCCTCTATCAAACATTACTTGACATACCTTTCCACCTAAGGTACATATTGTAAAAAATATGTTGGTTATGAGCCATGAATCATCAACACCTTTCTCCTTTATATCTTCCTCTGCTGGAATCATCATTGTCTTCCTCATCATTAGAATTTTTTTGATATCCAAAGACACTTCTTTTTTTGATCCTTCATTGTCAACCTAAGCTAGGTTCACTTTGGATGTCCCTCCTTGATTTCTATCTTGCATGTTAAAATTGGAACACTCAAATGCCATGTGTCCTTCTTCTCCACATCTGAAACAAGGGAATGGTCTTCTTTGGAATTCCCATTATCTTCCATTACCATAGCCTATACCACATTGCAACCCCCTTCCTGTTTATTGTTTCTATGGATTCTAATGGGTTTCTCCTTGTTTCTCACTCCCTTGACTCGGACTTGAGCCTCCTCAAAATGGTGTTGATGTACCCATTTGTCCTCCTCTATTCCTCTGATTGTACTACCTATTTTTTTTCTTCCACCTTTAGAGCCAGCTGATAGGAATCCTCCATATAGTTGATCAAATGCATGCTTATCTGATCCTGAATAGTGAATTTCAAACCATTCAAGTACCTTTCAGCCGTGTGTTCAGTACATTCTCTAATACCAAATGATGTAGCCCAAAAATCCTTCAAGAACAAAAACTCAAAAAATACACAACAATATTGCAGAATTCAAATTCTTCATTAAACTTCTCCAACTTACTCTACCTTACAATGAAATAAAACTCCTACTTATTGCAATTCTGAAGATTACCATATTTGGAATATTTTTAGGAAAAACAAGAAAATAATTGTTTTTTTCCATTTTTGGTAATTTCAAAAAACTATCCCACAAACCCTAATTTTCCCAAGAAAAGCCCCAAACCAAGGCAAGATGAATTGCCAACTAATCCATGAAATCAAAGACACAATTTCAGATTTATTACAAAAACAAATTTCTAAAAAAATTGAAAAAAAAAGATAATCCAATTTTGGAGGCTGAGATTATATTTATGGCTCCTTGAAAAAGGTCAAAACAACCACCAATCAAGTTGATCTCCATATATAATCCAAATAAATCCTCACCACCAATCTTCCTGTAAAATTGAGCTAAAACCCACATCCGAGTCAAAATTTATGACCTTGAGAAGCTACTACATCATAAAGTTTCTCATTTCTTTCTTATTCTTGTTTAATCACACTTAGTCCATAAATGTAAGCATAGGACTCAATATCAACTAGATTATTCTCGACCCTCTCCTTAGAGGGTGGTACCAGTAGATCAATAGCTGAACCATTAGAACCAGGAGGTACATCCCTATCCAGTTGACCAAATGGGAGAATGGGTTCTTAAAATGAACTGAGGGTTGACAGGTAAGAACTAGGGGTCTCTGTAGTATGTGAAAGATAGATTATATTCTTGTTACTATTTTTTCTCTTGATACTTTCAAGGGATAACTATTTGGAGTTCACAATCTTGTGCTTAGGCTTAGGATAATGGTTCTGAAGGCGGAAGTCCAAGGAATGGGCTTGTGAAAGGTCATGGAGAATAGAGAGATCTGGAGAGGCAATGGTGGGTGGAGAAGATACTTTGTTAAAGGTCAATTTTACGTAATCCACAGAAGAAGATATTTCATCATAGTCAGAGATATTTGAAGAGGGGACCGAGGGTTTAGATGAAACCATAGTAGCAAGGCATTAAGCTTGTTCCTTTGGTTGAGGTTCTTTATTGGCAGGCACCAAGGGCATATTAATAGTTTTATGCAATGGACAAAGTTAGGAGGATTTAAAATCTTCCTAAACCAATTCAAGAGGTTAGGTATTTGAATCATGATTCCAATACTACTTACAACACTGAAAACAAAGCTACTGAACTCAAGTTATGATGAAAAGAGTGAATGTTTATCTAAATGCATGTGATGAGAAATTCAAATTTAACCTAGGTAAATTCAAATTAAACCCTAATAAAACCCTAATTTTTAGTTATAAATAAGATGAGGAAACACTTATCTTCTCATTCTTACCATTTACAAAGAATTGAAAAAGAAGTAGAATGCCGAAGAGAGAAGAACTTCAAGCAAGTCACATGGAGGTCCTAAAAGAGCACCTGGCCAGCGGACAACCACTGCATGAGGTAGGTTCCTTGTTTTGATATTTTTGATTGAAAAACTCCTATTTTTATAGGGGAGGTCGACCTTGACCCAAGAAGGTCGACCCTGACCCAGTTATGTCAACCTTGACGCTTTAAGGTTGACCATAACTGAGAAGGTCCAATCCTTTCTGGGGATAAGGTCGACCCTAACCCAAAAAGGTTGACCCTGACCCAAAAAGGTCGATCTTGACCTAACAAATTTGACCTTGACCAGATCAAGTGGGTATTGTAGTTGTTTGATAATGGAGTATTGATATGATACTTATTTTTGTTGACAGGATATTGTCCATCTCTGAGAGCACCCCTTTGGAGGGTTGTCACTAACTGTCTAAGAGAACTTGTCTGAGTTACAAAAGGATGAGATACAACTATTGAGAGATGTGGGATTGTACTAGGTAGCAGTCCAACCATAGATTATATTCCATTGATCCATGATATCAGCCATGATAGAGAGGTGGGATGAGGACACTTGTTCCTTCCATCTTCTATCAAGAGAGATCACAATCACACTGGAGGGTGTATATAGGATCCTGCGACTTCCAGTTTGAGGTGAGCCTGTCAAATTGAGAGTACAGTGGGGTACTCCTAAGGTTTTTTTAAATGGTGAGAATTGTTTGGGATGACTACCACAGATGAGGACCTGATCAGATTAGATCACTCTATCATCCATACTAGTAGGCCCAACACCCTTGGTATGAAGAGTGATGCTATGTATACTCTCTTTGGTTATAATACCCAACACAAAGGGTATAGTCTTCTTAGCACCATTTACCTATCTTGTACGCAGGATGGAGAGTGGCATGATTTTTTTCTCATGGGTCCATAGCATGTTAGCCCATCTTTACCATTATTTGAGTCAGTTAGTGAGATTATAGTGGGAGAGTCTTATAGTATGCACCTTGCTACAAGTTTGTATGTTTGAGCATTACACATGTACATGACCACAAGGTGTTCTAATGATGATAGATGCAAGCACACCGAGAGATTTTGCATATCTTCTAGCAGATGTCTGGTAGTATGGGGATATCTTCTTTTGGCAGGTATGCTTTGATCATATACCAGGCATTGATGTGGTATGGAGACCATACTATCAGATGATAGAATTTCTAGATACTCCACACCAGTTGAGACACTCCTAGAAGCACAAGCTGCAAGAGGGTCCTAACAGTCATGTAGTAATGCCATACTACTATGATAGATTAATTAGTTAGTTTGGTCTAATATAAGGGGTTCCCTGGACAATACCTTGGTATGTATATCTGACAAGATAATATCAGAGACCCAATGCCATACGTCAACCCACAATAATAGATATTGTAGATAGTGAGACTTATGAGACCAAGGATACATAGGTAGCTCCCAATGTATCCTATTCAGGTGTTAGATGGGATTATATAAGATATTGGAGTCTACAAGGGACCCACCCCATCTTCACTGATGACAATCCCACAGCTGATCAAGGTTTTTCGGAGAGGACCTTTCGAGGAGGTGACATACCAGCAGAGGAGGAGGAGGATCATAGAGACGAGGAGGAGCCCATCTCCAAGGGAGATCCTATGGAGGAGGAGAGAGAAAAGGAGAGAGCATAGGAGAGAGAAGAGGAGAGAGAAGAGGAGATTCCCCCAGGCAGTAGTATAGGTGAAGATGATTGTGTTGTCTATGTTGTACCATTGAGATCATGATGACCTCCCTACATGCATAGAGAGACCCTACTTCCTAGACCTAGACATAGTGAGCAGGGAGAGGATAGTCACTCCATGCCCCCACCCTCTAGATCCTTTGGTAACACCTAGGAATGAGATCCAAGTATGATATATGTAATCGATTAGAATATTTCAAGTAAATGTTTTCTAGAAGTACTAAAAGATAAATATGTTTGAATTCTGGAGCTAGATTAGCAGAGTGGAGGAGCTTTGTATCCAAGGTCTTGAAGGATACATGTATATCCTACCGACTACCACCTAGCAGGCGAGAGTCCCTTATTGGACAAAGGGATCCCAGAAGACATGTAGATATTTTTGCATGCATCCAGCAAGTGTCGAGGTTATGCAGAGAGAGAGAGAGAGAGAGAGAGAGAGAGAGAGAGAGAGGAGAAATTGATGGCTGAACTACTAAGATCTCAAGGTAAAAGAACAATAGTCTGTCACCTTTTAGGATAACTTATTAGCACAACTGAATTTTAGTATTTCTAACTAAAAATTAATTTTGGTTAAACATATAGTCTAGCTAGATTCATTCTAGCTAAGTTAGATAAGTTCTTTAACTTTTCCAATTGGAAATATCTATTAAATGTATGTTTTATACCACTTTGAGTACAATTACCATAGAAATAAAATTATTTCAGAAAAACTAATGTTTCAATAACTCCTAGTCTTTTTAATGATATTTTAAAAAAAATAAAAAAATACCCTTGTGTAAGGATCAGAGTCAAGAATATCCTCATATAGATTTTATAGTATTTTAATTAGACATAGTCTATTTTAATTAAAAAATATTAAAAGTAGGTATTTTAACAGTCAAGTAGTCGTTGATTTGGAAAATATAAAAAATGATAGATTAATTCAAAAAAATTTAAAATCATAGAAAACACTAGACAAGAGAGTCATCTTCAATAATATGTAATTTATTTGGTTTTGTGTATAGTTTTGATAGGGGAAAGTGGCGGGAGACAAAAACTGTTGATTTCAGGTAATTTCAACTTTGAAAACTTATAATGGGAAAACTATAGATGGAAAACACTTCTTTCTTTTTTTCTACACTAGCTATACATGTCATCTAAAATATATTATTAAATTGGAGGAAAAAACAATGTTTTACTTATAATGATTTGGTAGGAAGCAAACTCCTTGATTTACAGTATTTTTTCAGGAAATGAAAAATAAACCTAAAAAATTCAAAAAACATATTAATTTTGGTTCAATGTTTTTAAAAAAAATTATAGGCATATAATTCATCCTATTTAACACATTTCTTCAGTTTACATCATCTTCAAATTCGCAACAAAAATATGACTTTTATGCCCTTGAAGTTTTATAGTTTTGGTGTTGTTAACCTTTTCCTTTGTAAAAGGGTGACAGATTATTGTGCTTTTACCCCTCAGGAGAGTAACAGTGAGATTAGCATGTCAAGGAGCCACACACGGACTACCATTCTGAAATCCTCCACATCACACCACATATTAGAGAGAGTCGGGAGTCACCGACTCTCAGAGCATTGATATAGAGATTGATAGACATGGCACATGTGCCATATATGTACCAAACTCAAAGAAGTTTATATATATGAATTTGTTTTTGCCTAGTTAGTTCTTTGATTGATTACTTGTACATTTAATTAATACACAAAAATTAACATAAAGAAAGAATGAAATTATGTATGAATGCATTCGAATTACATAACCTACAAAACAAGCCTAACTATTCTATAAGGAATACATAAATACATAAAGAAAGAATGATTTATTTAGGGATAATAATGTTTAAGATGCATAATATTAATAGGTTCCTTAAGAGGGATACCATTCATATAAGCAATCTTATAAGGACTTGAAGTAAAGTCCTCAATTACTATGAAAGGTCCAAGCCAATTACGGCTAAACTTTCCTTTCTCACTGGTTAAAGCATTCACATTCCTTTGATTTTTATAAAGGACTAAATCACCTACCAAGAATGACCATTCAATAACCTTATGATTATACAATTTTTGAAGTGATTTATGATAAGCCTTAATATTTTCCAAATCATGTATCCATTGTTCATCCAACATTTCTAATTCTTGTAATCTTTGTTCCCAGAAATTATCCTTCTCAATTGTCCCATGAAGTGAAACATGCAAAGAAGATATTTCTAATTCTAAGGGCATAATAGAATTAGTACCATAAACAAGATTATAAGGAGAAGTACTCATGGCAGTACGGATACTAGTCCTATAAGCCCATAAAGCATAAGTAAGTTGGGTATGCCAATCTTTCGCATGCTTGTTAACCATTTTTCTTAAGATTTGTTCAAAAAAATTATTCGATGCTTCGGCTTGACCATTAGATTGAGGGTAGTAGGGATTAGAAAATCTATGTTGAATACGATATTTCTCCTATAATTTCATGACTTCTTTATTCTTGAAAGAAGTATCGTTATCCAAAACTATCGTTGAAGGAATACCAAATCGTGCTATAATATTATTAAGGATAAAATCACAGATACAATCCACAGTAGTAGAATAGAGAGGAATAGCTTCTACCCACTTTGTAAAGTAATTTGTACCCATAAAGATGTACATATGTCCTTGAAAGGAAGCTGGTGAGATTTTTCCAATAAGATCAAAACCCCAAATACTGAAAGGCCATGGAGCGACTTGATTACGAAGTTCACGAGCAAGAACATGAATTAAATTACCATGTTTCTGACACAGAGGACACTTCTTAACAAACGTAAAAGAATATTTTTTCCATTTTTTTCTAATAATATCCCATTCTAAGAAGTTTATTAACTAAATATTTCCCACCAAAATGTCCCCCACAACAACTTGAATGATCTTCTGCTAAAGCTATCTGAATTTCAATTCTACCAAGATATCGTAATAGAAAACCATTATAAGAATGTTTCTAAAGTGTATCTCCCAAAATTATATAACGTGTTGCAAGATTCCTAATATGATTATGCATGTTCCTTGTTGCTAATTCCAAAAAGGTATTATCTTTCAAAAAATGAAAGATATGTGAATACCATTCATCCAAATACAAGTTAAAATAGTCAGCATTAACCTTATTAGAAATTGCAGGATGTTTAAGAGTGTGTATAGTAAATTAAAAGTCTTTGACATTATTCTTGAGACAAACCAAGGAAGTTGTGCTTTCCATGGCATATGTGTGTCGATTATCTTTCCTAGGTAAAGTTTGAATCATATAAGAATAAAATTGTGAAAGAATGTCAAGAACCAAATCTCTATATTGTGTCATTTTATCATTCTTAGTCTGATAACCTCCTTTTATTTGTTCAATAATCAATTGTGAATCCTCATAGATTTAAAAGTATTTAATATGAAGAGATGAAGCTGCTAGTAAGCTAGCTATAAGAGCTTCATGCTCCACAATATTGTTAGTATAAGGAAAGGTAAATTTATATTACATAGGGATTAGTTTGTTTGTAGGAGGGACCAAGCTAATGCCTACACCAGAACCTGTCTTACATATAGAACCATCAAAATATAATTCCCAAACATCTTCCTACTTAATAGCTAAAATGTTCTCATCGGGGAATTCTATTGAGGTAACACTTGTATCAGAATGAGGACAAGGAGCTTTAGATAAATAATTAGTTAAAGCTTGTCCCTTAATTGACTTTTGAATAATGAAATTAAGATCAAATTCTGTAAGTAACATCACCCATTTCACCAAATGGCCAGAGAGATCAGTTTTTGAGAAAAGGTGTTTTAGAGGATCAAATTTAACAATCATGTTGACCTCAACATTCAAAAGGTAATGCCTGAGTTTTTGACAAGCATAAACTAATGCCAAGCATTTCCTTTCCAAATTGGTATATCTTTTTTTCGTAATCAAGTAAGCTCTGAGTAATATAGTACACTTGTATTTCCTTACCTTCACTATCATGTTGAGCCAACAATGCACTCATGGCATTGGAAATAGTGGAAGTATATAGATAAAAGGGTTTATTGAATTGAGAAGGTTACAAAATAGGAGGATTACCAAGATACTCCTTAAATTTCTCAAAGGATTGTTTACATTCCTAGTTCCAAGAAAAAGTGGTATCTTTTCTAAGAAAGGAAGTTAAAGGAACAGTCCTATCAGCTAAGTTAGAAACAAAGCGACGAATAGCTTGTATTTTTTCTTGTAAACTACGTGATTGAGAAATATTCTTAGGAGGCTTGTTAACAATAGAATCAATCTTTTCAGTATCGACCTCTATACCTCGCTTAGAGATTATAAATCATAATAATTTACCAGAATCAACTCCAAAGGTACATTTCTTAGGATTCAATCTCATATTATAATTCCTAATTCTTTCAAGTATTTTCCTTAAAATAACACATGATCCTCTCTTTGTATAGATTTCACCAAGATGTTATCTAAATAATCTTCTAGAATATTCTGAATTTATTCATGAAAAATCAAGGTCATAGAACATTGATAAGTTGCTCCCATTTTTCTTAACCCAAAGGGCATCATGACCCAAAAAATGTTCCCCAAGGTGTTATAAATGCGGTCTTAAGTTGATCTTAAATAGGAATAAGGATTTTCTTTATAACCTAAAAAATGATCCATAAAAGATAATAAAGCATGACCCATTGTTGAATCCACAATCATATCAATATTAGGTAACATGAAATCATCTTTTAAGGATGCCTTATTTAAATCTCAAAAATCAGTGCACATCCTTATCTTATTTTCTCCGTTAGAAACAACCACAATATTGGAAATCCATTCAGAGTAATCAATAGAGCGGATGAACCCAACACCTAATATTTTTTCAATTTCAGCTTTAACTAACAAGGAAATGCCATGATTCATCTTTAGGATTTTTTGTTTCACAGGTTTAGCATTAGGTTTGTGAACAATATTGTGAGTAACAGTCTTAGGATCTATACCTGACATATCCGAATATGTCCAAGAAAATATATCTTTATATTAAAGTAAGAGAGAAACAAACTGATCATGATCATATTAATTCAAACATTTCAGAATTTTGATTGTTGTTTTAGAGTCATTCAAATATACCTAAACTTCAATAGTCTCAGTTATTAATAAATTAATTTGCATGGGAGAATCCATTGGCAAAGGAGAAATATCTTTTTCATCATGTTCTCCAAAATAGGCTTCATTATTCAGACAATAAGGCTTTCTTCTTTTATGATGAAATGAAGGTAGATCTTGATAAGCCCCTAAAAAATCAGCTAAGGCTTCATCCTTAGGAAAAATATCCAAACTAGGTTTTTGATCCATGTCAAGGAGAAGTGGATTAATCAACTTTAAATTTCCACCATAGATATGATTCACATTAAGAGGAAAATTTGATGGTTGTTTATATGGATTGAATCCTAACCCATAAGTATAATCATACACTTCATTGTCCAAGGGAACTTGTATACCTTGTTCATATTTACCACATTCTTTCCCCTTGAACCCTGATTTCATAAGTAGATAATAATCAAAACCATATATATCGGCCATATCTGATTGAGTTAAAGGAGCGGCATATGCCACAATGTCATAGCAATCTAGTTTTATTGTCTCAATTTTTTCTGTGAGTGGAGGAGCAAAAAAGTTACTTTTTAATTCCTCAGAAAGTGGAGAAGGAATAAAAACTTGATTTTCAAACCCACTTTTTTCTTTCACAAACTCTAAATTAGAAACTTTATATTCTCCCATAAAATAAGGATTAAAATCCAATGTCCCCCAATCATCTCCCATCAAAGGAGAAGGTGTAGTTTCAACTTGTTTAACTTTAGGTGGTTGCTCAGGTTGTTTACTTGGTTGTGTAGGTTTAGGAATCTTAGCATATTCCACATTTAGGCAAGGATTCAACACATCATCCACATGTAGTATATACATCAGATTTTTATAAATTAACCTAACCTTGCGATGAAGAGTAGAAAGAATTGCATGCATAGTATGTAACCAAGGTCCTCCTAACAAAATGTTATATTTGAGAGGTTCAAGAATAACATGAATAGGTGTGTTAAGAAGAACTAGACCAACCTTAATAGGTAGTGTAATAATACCCAAAGTTTCCTTTGCAATGTTATCAAATCCATGAATAGGCATATTACCTAGTTAAATGGTTGTAAGATCAGCCTTAATCTCTTTAAGCATATCAATGATACAAACATTAATCCTAGATCTATTGTCAATTAATGTTCTATGAATGATACTCTAATTGATACAAACAACAACCATAAGAGCATTATATTGATTGTGCACCTCAACAAAAGGTAAATGATCACCAGTAAACAAAATAGGACGTACAAAAGTCATAGTATGCATGTACTCAAAAAATGAACTAATATTCTCTTGATTAGGAGGCAGAGCGGGAAGAGTAGATAAATATTTTTGTAATGCCTCATGATATGTAGGAGAAGTTTGAAGTAATTCCCATAAAGATATCTTATCTAGAGTAGCACGTAATTACTCAACTAAATCATACTCCTTAAAGGAAGAAGGTAACATAGGTGCTTGCGAAAGCACGGGTTGAGAAGGCGGTAAAGAAGCTGGGATAGTAGATTGAGGATTACTATTTGTGTGATTAGCATGTTAAATAGAATCCATGTTATCAAATAAATCCAAAGGATCTTTAGGTTTACCCTTAATAGTTATTCGAGGACATCATTTTATTGTCATCAGAGGTTTAGGGAATAACATTATAGTTGCCTTAATGTTGCAAATAGTGGAACATGAAGGTAACCATGCACACACCCTATGGTAAAGGTCAATTGGAGAAGTTGTAGAGGAGGATTAAATAGGAATAATATCCATGGGGATCGCATTCGAACCATTTTCATGCTCACTTCCATATACCTCATTAAGGGATTGTTGGTGAACAGATTTGTCTTTCAACAAAAACCTTTCAAATGACTTTCGAATGTCCAAACAAGAAGACACAATCAACAACCAACAGTTGGGTCATTTGTAATTAAAATACGCAAATGCCCTCTGAATTTTGGTATGAAGGTATAGCTCCCTCCGTGTAAGATTTTCAATGAATTAACTGCCTGTAAAATAAAATACATATGCTTTTAACTAAAAAGCATGAAAAGATCTCTTAGCTGTTCATAGACAGATGAGGTAAAGCAATGAGGCTTGAAAGATTTTAAAATAATCTAAATCTATCTCGCTGGAAAAAGCTGAAAGTAATCTAATAATCAAGAAACTCTAAACTATCTAAATATTCATCTACAGATCTCAGAAAATTGAAGTCTACCAAAAAGTAACCGAATATGAATGACACAAACACAGATTAAACATATAACTCTCTCAAAGTAGAATATATATATTTCACCATCTGATTCAAAGATCAAAATAAATCCATGCATGAGTATCCATGTATAACTAGCTCAAAGTCTAGATATTATCAGCCACTTTCACTAACGAAAAAACAAAATATTTTATGCTCTTCTAAATTCTATCCTCCTATATTATTCTATTCTTTCCCCCCAGCCCAAAGTCTCAGGAAAAAAAAAAATCCCCTCTTTCTCATATGCTTTTACAATATAAAGAATTATTGGGCAGATTAATCGGTTACCATAACTGATTCTTGGGAGTCTTTTTCTCTTCCTCCTTTTGTTTTTTTTACCACCGTATACCATATGCTTTATTTTTCAAAATGATATTCTCATACAATATTTATTTGTAATTTTTTGAGAATATTAATTAACAAATTTAAATTTAAACAAGTGGCATATGCTGGTGATGCAATTTTGTGATTATTTTGGTGACTGTCATAGACAGTTTTGACCCTGTTGTACTCAGTCAGCTCTAACTCACGACCTATGAATAATTTTGATGATCTCTCTGGTAAAATCATGCGTAGCTTGCCTCATAACAACATATCCAAAGAACAGAAAAATCCAACGGTGAAATTGAAAGTTACGCCCTCTGCACTAGGACTATTTTTTCTGGTTCTTGCAAATCCGAGTTTGCTGGTTACAAAAAAAAAAGAGTTTTCTTCATACTAAGATCATCTTCATCTGATGTTTGTGAAAAATGTCCATCTTCTTCAAGTTAGATGCCCCAATCACCTTCACATTCAACATACCAACAGGTTTCTTTGTTATACTGGAGTCATCTAAAATAGGTATATCAAGTGAATTTGGCCACATGTAACTTGTTCTTTAATGTACTCCTGGACAAATTGATATAGACCAGGAATAGCCATACCATCTCCCCCAACTAGTTTTAGTCCAAATTAAACATGTGGCAAAGCATGGGAAAGTTAGCGCAAGAGGCTTCATTGTTAACCTCGGAAAAGAAAAAACCTGCAAGTCGACCAGCTGAGCAGTTGCTACTATACCAATACTTTTACTTTCACAATCATATTTGGATTTCCAACCCATCTTAGGGCAGATTCAATTATCATTTATGAAATATGACCCAAGCCAATGAATTATACATATGAACATCTCAGAATGAACTACTGAACTTGTATGAGCAACTTGAACTCTAAACTGAACCTGCACTTGAACTTGACCTTCAATCTTAAAAACTGAACCACTGAAACTTCAGCATCGAGCCTAAATGTATTATTTGTACTGAACCTGCACTTGAACTTGACCTTCAATCATAAAAACTGAACCACTGAAACTTTTGCATTGAGCTTGAATGTATTATTTGTACCAGTTGAACCACTTTGAACCTCTTTGAACCTTGGTTCGAAGTAGTTCAAAGAGATTCAAGACTTTAAAATTGAAAGTTTTATTTTTGGGGTCTATATGGGTACTAACAT
>MU223317.1:5517350-5560163 GCA_018584345.1 Thuja plicata | reverse complement strand
TCAAAATGATATCCTCATACAATATTTATTTATAATTTTTTGAGGATATTAATTAACACATTTAAATTTAAACAAGTGGCATATGCTGGTGATGCAATTCTGTCATTATTTTGGTGACTGTCATAGATAGTTTTGACCCTACTGTACTCAGTCAGCTCTAACTCATGACCCACGAATAATTTTGATGATCGCTCCAGTCAGATCATGCGTAACTTGCCTCACAACAACATATCCAAAGCACAGAAAAATCCAACAGTGAAATTTAAAGTTGCGCCCTCTGCACTAGGACTATTTTTCTGGTTCTTGCAAATCTGAGTTTGCTGGTTACAAAAAAAAAAAGAGTTTTCTTCATACTAAGATCATCTTTGTCTGATGTTTGTAAAAAATGTCCATCTTCTTCAAGTTAGATGCCCCTATCACCTTCACATTCAACATACCAACAGGTTTCTTTGTCATACTGGAGTCATCTAAAATAGGTATATCAAGTGACTTTGGCCACATGTAACTTGTTCTTTAATGTACTCCTGGACAAATTGATATAGACTAGGAATATCCATAACATCTCCCCCAACTAGTTTTAGTCCAAATTCAACATGTGGAAAAGCATGGGAAAGTTAGTGCAAGAGGCTTCATTGTTAACCTCGGAAAAGAAAAAACCTGCAAGTCCACCAGCTGAGAAGTTGCTACTATACCAAATGCTTTTACTTCCACAATCATATTTGGATTTCCAACCCATCTTAGGGAAGGTTCAATTATAAATTATGAAATATGACCCAAGCCAATGAATTATACATATGAACATCTCAGAATGAACTACTGAACCTGTATGAGCAACTTGAACTCTGAACTGAACCTGCACTTGAACTTGACCTTCAATCTTAAAAATTGAACCACTGAAACTTCTGCATTGAGCCTAAATGTATTATTTGTACTGAACCTGCACTTGAACTTGACCTTCAATCTTAAAAACTAAACCACTGAAACTTCTCCATTGATCCTGAATGTATTATTTGTACCAGTTGAACCACTTCGAACGTCTTTGAACCTTGGTTCGAAGTAGTTCAAAGAGATTCAAGACTTTAAAATTGAAAGTTTTATTTTTAGGGTCTATATGGGTACTAATAGGGATCTACTCTCTTGTACAATAAAATCCTCATCAAAGTATTAAAACAAAAGTCATACATGTTGAACACAAAATAATATTACAAGCATGTAAATGTTTTTGTGTTTTTAAAGAAATTTTGTAATTTTTATGTATTTTTGTAATATATGCAAGATCATACAAGAAAACCTACTTCTATATGTATGCATGACCTAACATAAAATGTAAATCTAACACCAAAGAGAAAGATTTGTCTATCACGGGTTCACCAAAATGTAAATAGGTAAATTTAGATTGTCTCCTAAATAGTGTTTGCACAATAGAGATTTGCATATAAAAGAGGCCCTATGCCACATTCAACTCTTTACATTTAATTGTTATGATAAGGAATGTAAAGCTTGAAAATAATTGCAAAGAATGATGGAGTAAAATTCCTACCTCACATCATAGGAGATCTGGAAATACCATTTTTCTGAAGCCTGTGTTGATTTTATGGAAAATCTGAGATCGAATCTGGAACAGAAATGTAGAAACATACAAAACCCAAAAATCTTTTTTCATTCTAACATAGTTCTGATTTTGACCCTCAAGCCAATGTCACCATTGACCCAGAATTTATGATTCTGACCTAGGGAAGAATCCACCTAAAAATTCTCCAACGGAAAATCTATTTTCGGATCCTGAAAGTCTGTCGAAAAGGGTATTTGAATTTTCACTTTGATCCGTTGTTCTTACCCTATACCCCCTGAAATAGAACCTACAAATATCTAAAAAAAGAGGGGTTTTGAAGTGGCTATATAAGGTTTTTCCTTAGTCAAATACCTATTTTGGTTTTCTCCACCTCCACGAATAGCCAAATATAGTAGAATATTTGTGTTTGTGTCGCTCTTAAAAAGAGCTTTCGATGTGTAATGTCAATATCTAATCTTCTAGATTAAAACCCTAACATAAAAATGAGAAAGCAATGCATAGATTTTAATATGATAAAGAAAGCATACCAAGCCCCCAATGCTAAATCATTCCTACCAAACTCATAATCCGTAATTGCTACCCCATGATAGTATCTTTTGAATGCTTGAATGCTTTAAATGGTGGATCCTAGAAGAAGGAAGGAAAGAAGAACTCTCTCTTCCTCCAAAGAAGATCCACAATAGCTTGTCCACAAAAATTCTTGTATGTATCCATGAATCATCATATCATGTCATTCTATACCATCCTCTTTCTTTCTTACATCATCATCATGTCATAATTGTAATTGCATCATATCATCTTACGATTTTATCTCATGAAGAAATGAAGGCAAAAGAGAGTGTTTATATAGAGATCTCAATATAAACCTCCTAGGTCAATGAAAGGGACCCAAATTAAAAATTTTCCTTGAATTATGGTCCACTTACAATCACCAACCAAGGAGGGGATGTATTAATTCTAATATCGGGGAAAACACTTTTGCATCTGGACTCGTGGACCTATTTTTATGTTTAGAACCCCAATAAGCTCCAAATTTGAAAGTGGGTACCAACACCCGATAGAGGTAAAGTTCAACCTTGACCTTTACCTAGATTAAGGTTGAATTCAACCCTAACTTGAGGTTTGAGGCAGGTCACCTTGAGAAGTCTGTAGGATTCTCAGGTCAGTCGGGGACCTAGGAAGGTGACAAAACACACTAGAATGCTGGATAAAGGAACAAAGGCCATAAAGGAGATATGATGGATATCAGGAGAGCTATTACATGGGTTATACCTAAAAATAAATCCATATAGAGGGAAATTAAGGAGGATCCATGGGATCATAACCCTATTTTTACCCAGAAATGTATAATCGAGTGCATATGCATCCTAAATGCAAATCTAATATGAAAGTGTACTAAACGAGGGTGATAAACATACCAAAATGGAAGTGATTCCATTTTAAGATGATACAATAGCACACACATGATATGGCTTGGGAAATTCAAACCATAGCGCATGCACACAATAGCACATGTGCCATTTAGGGTGTACACACTATAGGATTTACAACCAATGTTAGAAATACAAAATAATAAAGGGAGAGGGGGTGATAAGGGAGGAGAGAGAGAAAGGGTAAGAAAGGAATAGATAGTGGGTGGCTTCATGAGAGAGAGAGAGAGAGAGAGAGAGAGAGAGATATTTCCTTCATGTTCTTCCCTAGGATAGATTATGATCCTTTGGGATTCGATGATAAATGAGAATAATGTAATAAGCCAAGTGGAAGATCTTTTGAACACTAGGTGCAATTGTAAACAAGGGTGTCAAAATGATCAAATGGGCATAAAGTTGTGATTTATAGGTTTCTCACTAGGTATTAGGTCATTAGGACATGTTTTGAAGCCATTTATGGCATTACATAAGCCTAGTGTGCAAAATTTTGCAAATTGGAAAAAATATCAAAAATATTGTTTGACAACATTGACAACTTTTCAAAAAGTTGGTCGGTATAGTTGAAAAGTTGCAAATTTGGTTCCAAATGATTTAAATTATAGTTATGATTGTTGCAACTAGTATTTAAACATGTTTTAACCCCATTCATGGGTTTGGAATGATTGTATGAAATTTTGGAAGCGTAAACAAATAAGTAATTTTGTTATTTTGTCAATAGTTACTATGTTTTCAAGTTTGCAGATACTGTACGGATTTGTATGGATGAATATCCTATTAATTTTTTTTTCTTAGGGATCTACCTGATCTATTCCTTTGGTTTTGGGTGATTTGGTTTGGTTTGGTGAGAGAATAGTAATTTTCAAGGTCACTGATTCTGTAGACCCCAAAAAATGAGGGTAATTTGGTCATGGAACCCTAACTTGCTTCCCACCATGGAAAAAGCATGGCCCTTTGGGGAATCAAATTTAGGGAGGGAACCTTAGAGATTCCTGAAGCACATAAGCAAAGGATTATATTGGAGGGGTTTACTACCCAGCCTTAGGTCAAATATCTCTATGTATTTAACCAGGAAAGTAGGAGAAAGAGTGGATAACTAGTCTCAATAATTGAAGAGGCTTTCTGAATTGTTGGGATCAACCATTTAGAGTATAGGGAAGATTCGCAAGGGGTATAATTGATTTCATGAACCCATTTTCAAATGATGGCTTTGTTATCCAAGCCTGGTCTAGCCAATTAGGCTTGTGGATAAAGTGAGAATTTGAAGTTGCACGAGTAAAGTAAGGAATTCATCTCTTGGGATCTGAAGGAAAAGGATAAAAGGTATCCTAAAAGGTAAGGAGATTGTCAAGTCATTTGGAGAACTTGGGATTTATCAACCTAAAATAGAGTAGGAAGGGCTAATAGGTTGATTATCCTAACTAGAGTAGGATATTTTCTGGGTGTTTAGGAACTCCAAAAGTGAGTGATTTATAGTGTATTAGGTCAATATAAGACCTTCCCACCATTGAGATGAATTCCCATATAGTCGAGATAGAAATCCTTCATTTTGTCTATTTGAGGGAATTGATCCCTAAAGCCTAAATTGGATCCAAGTTGTGAGAAGTCCTTAAGAGTCATGGAAGTGTGTGGCATAGTAATTCCACTTGAAAAAGGAGGTATAGACCCCCTAGGAGTTTCTAGATCAAGGAGAAGGCCTAAGGTATGGATTTGAGGTTCTTCTAGTCAAAGAAGACCAATCTTGGTTGTGTGGCCACTTTCTCTACATCAAGTGGTATCAGAGCCACTAAGAAATTGATTGGAAAGAAAAAGTGAAGACAAGATATCTAAAAATTAGGATGGAGAGAGGGAGATCCATCTATGAATAACCAATGTTGAGTTGGAAAAACTGCTCAAGGAACAAATGGAAGAAAGCAAGGCAGTGAGAGAAGAGAATAGAGCGATGAAAAGAGAGCTAGAAAAACTAAGAGGGAGCCTCTACTGGATAGACAAGCACTGCTTGCAGATTAGAGAGCCATGTTTGAAGCCCTTGAGAAGTTAGGGAGAAAAGACACCAAGGGTGCCCTCACTATTTTTTGTGGAAAATTAAATCCAAAAGAATGTGTGGATTGGGTTGAAGCCCTAGAAAATCACTTTGAGTGTGATATGTTACCTAAGAACCAAAAGGTGAGAATTGCGAAGTAAAAAATGAAGGGCTTGACCCTTAGTTGGTGGAACTTCCTTCAGAATGAGATACTTGATGAAGGGAAGGAAAAGAAATCCACTTGGAGGATAATGAAGATAGAGATCATGAAACAATTCATACATGAAGACTATGAAATCCTAATGCACCAGAAGTTACAATGTCTAAGGAAAAATGACTCAGATGTGACTGCATATACTCGGGATTTTCACAAACTCACTTTGAGAGCCAAATTTCCTGAAAAATGAGAAACAAAAGTTGGCTAGGTACTGGAATGGACTGAAGTACCCCATAAGAGATGAGTGGGCTTTATTCAACCGCAAAACAATGCATCTATACTATCATATGGAACTAAAGATAGAGGATAAACAAAGGAGGAAGAGTGATACCCAAAATAGAGGGAGAGGTGGAAATTTTAGAGGTAGAGGAAGGTTCGGTGGTAGAGGACAATCTAACAATTTTTTTTCAGAAACTAGTGGTAGAAAAAACTAGGAAGGAGAGAAAAATCATATAGGATGATTTAGAGGAAGGAGACCCAATGGGAGAGGAAGATTCAGAAGAAGAAAACTAGGGATATCAACTGGCAAATGTTTCACTTGAAATCAGATAGGACACCAGTCCTCTAGATGTCCATAAAAGAATGGAGGGAATAACCAAGGGAGAGAAAGGAGATTACACCTTGCTCAAGAATAAGACACTCAGAGTGTACAAGAGCCAAGATGGAATGTTGATCTAGAATAAGGAGAATGATTTATGTTCAAAGGGACTCTATTGAAGATTGTTGCAGAAAAAGAACGACCTCAGAGAAAGACTCTCTTTAGGAAAATAGGCAAGGTGAAAGGTAAAGTGTGTAAGGAAATAGTAGATTCTAGTTTAGTAGATAATCTTCCATCCATAGAAATGGTTAGAAATCTTTATTTGAAGAATTTACCTCACCCTAACCCCTATAAGGTCTCATGGTTAAAAAAAGAGAAACAAGCTCTTGTGAATGAACAAGTTTATGTGGATTTTAGGGTAGGAGACTACAAAGACAAGATTTTGTGTGATTTTACAGAGATGGATGCCTACCACCTATTATTAGGAAGGCCTTGGAAATATGATGTGAACTCAATAAATGATGGGATAAGCAATGTTTATGTGCTTACTAAGGATAGAAGGGAGTATACAATGAGACGCTTTCTAGATGATGGGAAAGAAACACACCATGTGACTAGTGTAGTAGTCGTACGGGAAAAGGAGTTTTTAAAGACACTTAAAGGAAGGGACACCCCTTGTTTTTCCATTGTGGTAAAACCAAGAAAAGAAGAAAGTAAAGTAGTGAGAGAAAAGGAATAAGAGAGGATAGTAGGACCCAAGGAATTACATAGTTTGTTAAATATGTACAAGGAGATCATTGTAGACAATAGCATAGATACATTTCCACCAATCAAAGATGTAAGTCACTATATTGATCTTATACAAGGGTCCACATTGCCTAATAAGACTGCATATAAATTGACACCAGATTAGAATGAGAAGTTAGCCAGACAGGTTGAAGAATTCCTCAAGAAAGGGTTAATTAGAAGGAGCATCAATACTTGTGCAGTCCTTGCACTATTAGCTCCTAAGAAATAAGGTACATGGAGACTATGTACTAACTCTAGTTCAGAAAAAAATCACTATTAGATACAAATTCCCTATAGCTATAATAAAGGACTTAATTGATTGCCTAGGAGGGGCTAGACATTACTCCAAGTTGGATCTAAAAACTGGGTACCATCAGATCAAGATTAGACAGGGGAAGAATGGAAGAGTGCATTCAAGACCAATGAAGGGATCTATGAATGGTCAGTGATGCCCTTTGGCCTCTCAAATACTCCAATCACATTCATGAGGCTCATGAATAAAGTATTGAAACTTTTTATTAATCATTTTGTGGTTGTATATCTAGATGAGATATTGATTTTTAGTAAGAATAGAGATGAACATCTAACCCACTTGGAGTTTGTTTTCAAAAGGCTCAAACAAGAAAAGTTAAAGGTCAATTTTGATAAATGTGTCTTCTTGTAGGAAGAGTTGGTGTTCCTTGGATTTTTCATCTCAACGGGAAATCTCAAAATGGATCCAAAGAATGTGGAAGCCATACTCAATTGGCCCACACCAAGGACTTCTAGTGAGGTAAAAAGATTTCATCGACTAGCCAGTTTTTATAGAAATTTTGTTAGGGTTTTTAGAAATGTTTGTGCCCCTATGATTGACATAATCAAGGGTGGAAGAAAGTGTCATTTTTTATGGACAAATGAAGTAGAGAAATATTTTGAGTACTTTAAAAGGAGGGTAGAAGAAGAGCCCATATTAGTTTTTCCTGATTTCCAGAAAATGTTCACAATATAATGTGATTCCAGAAATAGGACCATAGGGGGGCTCTTAAGTCAAGAAGGAAAACAAGTAGCCTTCTTTAGTGAAAAGTTGAATGAGGCAAAACAAATATATTCAACCTATGATTTGGAAATGTATGCAATGGTTCAGTATTTAAAGAAATGGAGGCATTATTTGTTGATTAAGGAGTTCATAGTTTATACTGATAATCATGCTTTGTTATATTTGAATAGACAAGACAAGTTAAAATACAGACACATCAAGTGGATGAAATACATCCAAGCATACAATTTCACCATTAAATATAAGAAGGGTATAACCAATAAGTTTGTAAATGCCCTTAGTAGAATGAATCTGACCATTCAAGAAGTCAGATTGGAAAGTATTGGAATCAATTCCATGAAGGGGATGTATGAAAAAGATGAAGACTTTTCAGAGGCATACCAAGTATGCAAGGATATGAGTGACAAATATCAAAGTGATTTTGTAGACTACATGTTGCTGGAGCAATTAATTTTTAGAGGAAGTCAAATTTGTATCCCAAGGGGATCCATGAGAGAGAACATCATAAGAGAGAAACACTGTGGAGTCTTAGGAGGTCACTTTGGATTGGAAAAAACTTTGGAGATGGTAAGGAGGTTCTATTTATGGCCCAAAATGTAGACAAAGGTAAGACAGTTTGTTGAGAAGTGCATGGTTTGTCAAAAATCCAAGGGTAGATCATCCAGTGCAGGATTATATAACCCTTTACTCATCCCAATAAATCCTTGGGACTCCATCAACATGGACTTTGTATTGTGCTTACAAAGAACCAAACAGGGATATGATAGTATCTATGTGGTAGTAGATAGGTTTTCCAAAATGGCCCATTTCCTACCTTGAAAATCAACCCATGATGCCTCTTATATAGCAGGGATATTCTTCAAGTAGAGAGGTTGCATTGATTACCAATGACCATAGTCTCTAACATGGATTCAAAATTCCTTGGAAATTTTTTAAGAAAACTATGGAAAAGATTAGGGATGAATCTGTTATACTTTTCAGCATATCATCTTCAAACAAATGGCCAGACATAGGTCATAAACATGTCACTTGGAAACCTATTGAGATTTCTAACAAAAGACCATGGAGCCACATGGGATGCAATAATACCACAAGAAGAATTTTCCTATAATGAATCAGTGAATAGGAGAACTATTCATAGCCCATTCCAACTTCTATATGGGACACACCCTAGAGGTGTAAGGGAGTTAAGAAATGTTTGTAGTATGGAAAGAAGGGGTGGACAAGCAAAAGAATTTGTAGAATTATTGAAGGAACTTAACCAAGAAGTTAGGAGTAGAATTGAACAAACTTTAGGGAAATACAAAGAGATAGCATATAAAGGAAGAAGGGATGTACAATATAAGGTAGGGTACATGGTGATTATCCAACACCAAGCAGAGAGACTTCTTAAAGGGAAGTATACCAAACTGATGATGAAGAAGATGGGAACCTTCAAGATATTGCATAAATGTGGAAACAATGCCTAAAAATTTGATTTGCCTCCATACATTGGATTGTCTAACACCTTCAATGTATGTGATATTTATGCATATAAATATTCTGATGTCTTTGATGCAGGTCTAGAAGGAACACAGGAAGCTGCACTACTTCAAAAAATTCCTAATCCAAATCTACATGAAGTTGAAACCCTATTGGACACAAGGGTCAGTAAAGAAACTAGGAGGAGAGCATATCATCAGTATCTAATCAAGTGGAAGGAAAATCCATTGGAAGATGCTACATGGATAATAGAGAAGGAAATTAAGAAGATGGGCCTCCAAATTGCAGACATTACCACTCAAGGGATTTGAGTTTGAGTGGACTAAGGTGTATGGTGCAGGGCACCAAAGATATTTCCTTTATTTTATTCCCTAGGATAGATTACAATTTTTTGGGATCAGTTGATAAATGAGAATATTGTAATAAGCCAAGTGTAAGATCTTTTGAATCCTAGGTGCAATTATAAACCAGGATGTCAAAATGATCACATGGGTATAAAGTTGTAATTTCTAGGTTTCTCACTAGGTATTAGGTCATTAGCACATATTTTGAATCCATTTGTGGCATTACATAAGCTTAGTGTCCAAAATGTTGCAAATTGGCAAAATTATAAAAAAATGTTGTTTGACAACATTGATAAATTTTCAAAAAGTTACTCGGTATAGTTGAAAAGTTGCAAATTTTGTTCATAACAATTTGAGTTATATTTATTACCATTGCAAGTGGTATTTATATATGTTTAAATCCCATTCATTGGTTGGGAATAATTCCATGAATATTTGGAAGGGTAAAAAAATAAGGAATTCTATTATTTTGTGAACAGTTACTATGTTTTTGAGTTTACAGATACTGTATGGATTGGTACAGATGAAAATCCAGTTATTTTTGGTTTCTTAGGGACCTATCTTATATTTTCCTTTGGTTTGGGGTAATTTGGTTTGGCTTGGTGAGAGAACAATAATTTACAAGGTCACTGGTTCTGTAGACCCTAGAAACAGAGGGTAATTTGGTCATGGAACCCTAACTTGTTTTCCCACAGTGGAAACAACATGGCCCTTTGGGGAATGAAAGTTAGGGAGGGAATATTAGAGATTCCTAAAGAAAAAAATATTAAGAGTCTTCTGGATGGGTTTATCACCCAGCCCTAGGTCAAATATCTCTATGTATTTGACCAAGAAAGTAGGAGAAAGAGTGGATAACTAGTCTTAGTGATTGAAGATACTTTCTGAATGGTTGGGATCAACCATTTAGAGTATAGGGAAGATTCATAAGGGTTTGATTTTATTTCATGAACCCATTTTCAAATGGTTTCTTTCTTATCCAAACCTGGTCTGGCCAATTAGCCCTGTGGACAGGGTGAGAGTTTAATGCTGCAGGAGTGAAGTCTAGAATCCATCTCTTAGGGTCTCAAGGAAAAGGATAAAGGGTATCATAAAAGTTAAGGATATTTTTGAGTCATTTGGAGAAGTTGAGATTTATCCACCAAAAATAGAGTAGGAATGGCTACTAGGTTGATTGTCGTAACTGGAGTAGGATAGGTTGTGGGTGTTTAGGAACTCCAAAAGTGAGTGATTTCTGATGAGCCAATCTAATGGTCATCTTTTGATAACACTTTTTGCCATCTTCATGATAAATTTTACTTGCAATTGATAATTGAACTTATGTTTTTTATATATTTTATGTAAGAAATGGACATAAGTAGGAAGTTAGATGGTGAAAAGATTATGAAAGTATGACACTTGGATCTTATGATCTTATATAAAATGAAGAAGTAATATAACTAAATGAATGGTTCCCTTTTCTATGCTATGTTTGAGGGAAGTTCCCTTCCTGTAGCTTATGTCCTACAAGAGCATTAATTAAGTTGAAATACTTTCTTCTAAATTTTAGTGATGAAAATATATATATGTGTCGAAGATGGTATGTGCGTGGTAATCCTTTTTGCAAGAATCAGTGGAGCAATTCTAGAATCCAATAGAGTGTCTCTAAAGAAGTCAAGGTCAGGTTCTTTTACCATATGCCTCAGGATGAACCAGTCAAGAGCATGTTAACCAAGATAAGCGTCATTAAAAGATCTTTGCGGGAAGGCTGGGTCAATACAGTTTCCTATTTTATGCCATGCGCGGATCTAGAACCATTGTGTGCTACATTCTGGGACTATTTATTGAATAACTACCATATTCTGTTATGAGATATTTCGTATTGATTACAATCCTCATCTAATGGAGTAATCCTAGATTTTAGTTGTAAGTTGTAGTTTCCCTTTTAAATAAGAAGACTGCTGAACTTTGAGCAGCATGATGAGAGAGATAGAGTTAGTATACCATTAGTCTATTGTAATTCAGCAAAGAGAAAATACAATCTTTTTTTCTACATCTTTTGTAATCCATGTTTTATGAATAAGTAATGAGAGCTTCAATTTCTAGTATCTGAGATCTTGTTCATTCATGCTTCCATGGGGGCCCACACGGGAGGTGAATCTCATTCATAGTTAAGTAGGTTGCAAGTTATTTTAAATAAGTAGGTCACCAGTTATTTGAAGCAAGTAAGACTTTGTTGCTCCTGCAGCCATTAGTAATAGAACTAATGGTTGTTCCTATAACAAAGGCAGTTACCTAGTTTATTGTTCCTTCAACATATAATTAAACTTCCTATCTGAGCAGATTCCTTTATCTTTAGATTACGCTGTTGATATTTCAGTTCCTAGTTTATTCCCATTTCATGTATTTTCCATTTACTATAATGATGGCTTTCAGAATGGATTAGAGCATATACTTTGCAATCACCATTTCAAGTTTACACTCCCTAGTCAATAATTTAATGAGTTCAATGTATTATTTCTAGTGGAAAGGATGCATAATCCTTAACTATAGAGGTATTATAAAGAGCAATCATTTTTGGCCCCGCTGCTAGGTATGGTGTCAATCTAATCTAGCCTAGAGTCATTTTAGACCTAGTTTAGCATTACTTTTTATGCATAGAAGAAGAGACCATCTTGGGTGTTTCCTTCCTCAAGATCATCAAGCCAATCCATTTAATCTATTCCACCCTGAGCTTGAGGAACCCCAAGTTGCAGCCATCAAAATTGAAGAACCATTTGAGAACATGTTTGCTGATTCATTTGATCACGTACTATCATCTGAAAAATCCTTGCAATTAGATGAACTATTTTCTGAACCAAAAGATCTCTTGTAGTAGCCAGGGCCTCCTCCAAGGATGGCTCAACCAACCTTTCCCTTCCCAATTTTGCCTCAGTAGGGCAATCAAAATTTGAAGAACATACCCTCTCTGACTTTGCCCAAGTTCTATGGCCTCATCACCGAAGACCCTAAGACTTTCCTTTTTGAGTTCAACATCCTTTTTAGGAGCTACGACTATACAACTGATGCACATAAGCTCAAGTTGTTTCCATCCACTCTGAAGGAAGCCACACTGAGATGGTTTATGGGCCTTGGTGCTAATTTCATAGCAGATTGGACTGCCATGAGCAACATGTTCCTTTCCAAATATAAAGAATACTATCAAGGGTGAGATTTGAAAGGTGATGACATCTTTAGGATGGCCCAGAAAGAGGACAAGACCCTAGATGATTATTTCTCAAGGTTTGTGTTTAACCTGCAGTGTAACACTCAACATCAACTGAAAGAGGACTCTCAAAAACACCTTTTTATTAAAGGTGTCAATGAAGGAAGCATTGAGGCTCTGGACCTGATGGCTGGAGGTGATCTTACACAAAAATATTGGGATGATATCAAAAATATCTACCTGAACTACTCCCGGGCCACTGTCAAGAAGGGTAGGGGAATCTGAGACCTACCACACAAGTCTATTGGCTCTGGGGTATCCAAGATAGAAATTTATAATCTTCTATTGGACTTCAAGCAGGACATCGTTAATGATGTCACTACTCAGCTAGATACCATGCAAGCTATAAATAAAAAGGAGGATGTTGATGTTGTGCCCGCTGAATACTACCCACATTGTAGGGAGAAGAAGAGGAGCTGCAAATGCAAGACCATTGCAAATGTGGAGTCACGGCTGATGCCTATGGAGTTCAAAGCTATAGATGAAAATAGAGAGGTGTTGTATGTCACTTAGTGCAGGCCATGGGCCACATGACCAGGTATACCCCAAGATCCTCTTCAAACTCCTAGCAATAATAATCCATGGCAGAGTTTCCCAAATTCGGGTCCCCATAATTTTGGAGGATATAATAATTGGCAGCAACCACAATAGGGGTGGCACTAGTCCCAGAAGGGTTGGAAACAACCCCAACAAGGTTGGAAATAATCTGAGAAAGGCTGGCAACAGCCCCAGCAGTGCTGGCAATAGCCCTAGTAGGGCTGGCAATAACCCCAGCAAGGGTGGCAACAACCCCAGCAAGGCTCGAAACAACCTAATCAATGGACTAATCAGCCCAATAAGAAATCCATAATTCCCCCTCCACAACAAAAAGTTCTAATGCCTCCACCTACAACCATTATTTATCCTCCTAAGCCATCGCAGATGCTGGCACAACCTAATCCTAATGCCAATAACAAACTTCCTGCTCAGTAGCAGAGCTATGCCTTGCATGACATTCATCTAAGGTCAAGAACTATTCTTGCTTCACCGCAACCCCCTATCATAACCAAAGTAGAGGAGCCTCCTATTGACCATGAAGATGTGTCGGCTCCTATAGCCAAAGAGCCTCCATTTCCTCAGAGATTAGCTAAACAAGCTGAACCCATAGTAAACCACGCTGTAGAAGACTTACTTGAGCAATTAAAGCATATAACAGTAAAGATTCCTTTCCTAGATGCTATCAAGGAAGTCCCTGCCTATACTAGAGCTATCCATGAGGCTTGCATTAAACAACTTGGAAGGAAGAAAAAGGATCCCAAGACCATTCATGTCATCGGCCAGCTCTCTGATCTTATGTTAGACAAGTTGTCTGTACCCAAGTACGCTGATCTAGGAAGTCTTGTGGTTATAGTTACCATCCAAGGTATACAAGTTCCAAATGCCTTAGTGGATTTAGGTGCGTCTATAAATGTTATGACCAAAGAAGTCCTGTCCAATCTAAACATTGTTGGTGTCCAAGAAACACCAACCATTTTGTAACTGGTTGATAGTTCTATTGTTAAACCTGATGGGGTAATTGAAGATGTTATAGTCACCCTACATTCCTGGGAGTATCTCAAAGAATTTGTGGTTCTCTCCCCTAAAGCTGATATGGGTGGGTACCCTCTGATTTTAGGATGACCATGGTTGTCCACTTCTGATGCCTTCATAGCATGTCAGTCAGGGATGATGACCATCTCTAATGGTGTCAATACCAAAAACTTGACACTCTACTCCCCTGTTCAACCCATGTTGCAGGACAAGGATGCCATATGGCCAGAATTAGATGAACTTGATCTAGAAACCAACTCAATCTAGAAACTCATGGTAATAGGAAGAGAGCCATTTGTAGCCTCTAGGGAAGAAGATGAGATCATTTCATCTATCCTAACTAATAACTATGGCATAGATTCCCAGTTGTGTCCACAATCGGATTGTGTCTTAGAGACTATTTTGACCACTCCAAATACATCTCCATATTCATTGTCCTCCAATTGTCTTCATCTCTTATTACCCCATGAACTAGCTTCACCTCCAATTTTTGAGTTGGCCATGATGGATAAGGTCATCAAAATGGAAATTAGTCCTGGCAAAGAATTCAATATCAGCTCTAACCTGTCGTTACCACGTCAAAAAGATATCCTTCAGTTGCTATAGGAAAACCAGTAGGATTTTGCCTAGGATTACACCGACATGAAAGGAATAGATCCCAAACTTTGTACCCATCGGATCTATATAATTCTAGATTATAAACCTGTTAGGCAACCCCAACGAAGAGTCAATCCTATCCTAAGGGATATAGTCAAAACTAAGCTCCAAAAGCTACTTAATGTTGGGTTTATCTACCCAATTTCCGATAGCCAATGGGTGTCACCTCTTGTCATAGTGCCCAAAAAAGGAGGTAAATGATGCATTTGTGTGGATTACCGAGAGCTCAATATAGCCACCAAAAAGGACCATTTTCCACTACCATTCATAGACCAAGTCCTTGATAACCTAGCAGGTAAGAAGTATTTTTCCTTCTTGGATGGGTTCAGTGGTTACAATCAAATTCAAATAGCTCCTAAGGATTAGGATAAAACTACCTTCACCTGTCCTTGGGGAACTTTTGCATATTTTATCCTCCCTTTTGGCTTATGTAACGCTCTTGCCACTTTTCAGTGAGCAGTCATCAGTATCTTTTCAGACATATCTTTTGATTGTATGTAAATATACATGGATGACTTCACTACCTATGGGAACACCTTTGATGAAGCCAAGGACAATCTAGAAAAGGTCCTCTAAAGATGCCAGGACTATAATCTCTCTCTCAATAGTGAGAAGTGTTTTATGATGATGGAAGAAGGTGTCGTGTTGGGACATTTTATTTCCTCACATGGAATCCAGGTAGATCCCACCAAGATTTCAGTCATCAGTACTCTTACCACACCAGAGAAGCAAAAAGATGTCCAGAGTTTTCTCAGCCATGCTGGGTATTACAGATCGTTTATCAAGGATTCTAGCCAAATTGCAGCTCCCCTCTACAATCTGTTAAAAAAGGACTCTAATTTTACTTGGAATTCTGAGTGTGATAAGGTTTTCCTGTAGCTGAAGGAAGTTCTAACAACTACACCCATATTGCACAGACCAAATTGGGGTTTTCCCTTCCATATTCATACAGATGCTTCCGATTATGCTATCGAGGCAGTATTGGGCCTCCAAGAGGATGCAATTGAACATGCCATTTATTTTATCAGCAAGAATCTGTAGGGAGCTGAATTCAATTATACAGTGATAGAAAAAGAGTTTCTTGCAGTCATTTATGCTCTGAACAAGTTCAGGAATTATATTAATAGCTACTAGATTTTTGTCCACACTGACCATTCTATGATTTTCTACCTGATGAATAAACCAGCTATCTCCAGAAGATTGGCTTGTTGGTTACTACTCATGTAGGAATTTGACATCACAATCATCGATAAGCCTGGGAAAGCTAATGTTGTTGCTGACTTTCTCTCTCGCTTGTACGTTCCTGATGATCCTGCAGCCATAGATGATAGTTTTCTGGATGAACATTCATTCCTGTTGCAAGCACACAATCCATGGTATGCTGACCTTGCCAATTATCTCATAACTGGTTGAATGTCAGCCCACTTTTCTTCCGAGGAACGCCGGCTGCTAGCTGAGAAAAGTTTCAACTTTTCTTGGATTGCTGGTTTCATGTTTTACACTAGCCTAGACCAAGTTATGAGACGATGCATCCATGAGGATGAAACTTATGACATCCTCTGAGCATGTCATGATGAGCCATGCGGTGGCCACTTTGTAGCCAAAAGGACGGCCTTCAAAATCTTGATTATTGGGTATTATTGGCCGACTCTCCACAAAGATGCCGCTCATTACACCAAGAAATGTGATCGGTGCTAGCAAATGGGGAGGCCTATGAAGATCGATGAGATTCCCCTACAGCCACAAGTGGTTGTCACGCCCTTTGATAAGTGGGGCATAAATTTTGTGGGTCCAATTGACCCTTCTTCTCAAGGTAAGTCTTACATTTTAGTCTGTATTGACTATGCTACTAAGTGGGCCGAGGCTAAACCAATGAAGCATCCCCAGGACAACAATGTTGCTAAATTCTTGTATGAATCCATTTTTACCCGCTTTGGTATTCCAAGGGAAATCATCTCTGATCAAGGGGCACAATTCACTTCCATCCTCATTGCTGCTCTAATGGAAGAATACTGCATTCATCATTCTAAGTCACCTCCCTACCATCCACAGGCCAATGGTCAGGTCAAAGTCACTAACCACGAATTGGAGGCCATTCTTACCAAAACCATCGTTTTTCATAAGAAGGATTGGGCAGCCACACTTCCTAAAGCACTGTGGGCTTACCGCGCTACTTGGAAGTCTACTACAGGATTCACCCCATTCTAGTTAGTCTATGGAAAGACAGCCATGATGCCTATCAAGTTCAAACATAAGACATTGCAGAAAACATTGGAGCTTGACCTTGATCTCACTACAGCTCAGCAGGAATGAGTTCTCACCTTGAATAGTCTAGATGAATGGAGGAAGTCTTCCCTGGCTAACACCAAACTGATTCAACAATAGCGCAAGCAGTGGCATGACAAGTTTATTAAAGATAAAACATTTGTCGTCAGTGACTAGGCTCTCTTGTACAACTCCAAATATCACCACACTCCTGGTAAGTTCCAAACCCGTTGGTTAGGGCCTTATGAAATTATTGCTGTATTTTCCAATGGTGTTGTACAGTTGTCGACCGTTGACCCTATTCGATTCAAGTTACAGGTTAATGGCTAGTGTCTCAAGTTGTACCATAAACCCTAGAGTAAGACCGAGTTCCTGCAGTAATTTGCGAGCACTAAAGTCCATGATCCTCTTGTAGCGCAACAATGTGTGAGCCCCTTGCTCATATTCATTCTTCACTTTGAGAATAATGTTCACTTCACTCCATAATAAATACTTTCTTCCCAAAAGTACCTTCTCCATAATAAAAACCTCACCTCACATTTTTCTCTCTTCTATCTTTTTCATTTTGCCGTATCACTCCATTCGAGCATATCTCGTCATTCGCCGCTCTTCCTACAGCTCTTTCCAGGTTTGTGGCATGATCTCTTATACATATTTTATTTTTATTTGCTTTATTTAGGAGTTTAGTGTTCTTCAATTTAATTCTCTTGTGAGACGTGGCATGGTGGGACCCGTGCCTTCACCTTAGTTGGGGGAGGGAGGTTTATTTATTGTTTATTTATTATTTCAGTCATTTCAGCGCTTCATGGTATTTACTTCCTGTCTTGTCAAAACCATTTTCCACATGACTGCTGATAAATATTTTAATAAGAGTCTGTTACCTGTGATTAGGTCATCAATTATCAATGAATTAAAAGCTATTAAGGGTTGAGTTAAAACAATAATGATTTGGGTGCGACGTATTTGGGTGGCACATACCTTAACATGCATGAACAAATTATTAAAACCAATAATCTCTACTTCTTGGTATGAGTGTTCTTTAGTACTCTTTCATCTCTAAATTTCCGCACCATAAATCTACAAAAGCTTTGAGTCTATAAAACAAATTCTCCATTACAAGGTTCAGCATACATCCTGCGGGGAAGAATTTTGATAGTAGCAACTATGGGTGGGGATCTCCAAAGGCGCGAGCTGACTGATCATAGTTAGCATCAACAACTAGTTGTGAAAAATTTCGTAGAAGAGGAAGTTTAGACTACTTCCTGAGCCTCAACGGATTTGATGAAGAAATCACTCATGAATTTCTGAATACTTTATGAGGTGGCTTTGCAGTAGTAAAATGGTTGAGAGTTGAATTCTCAGAGGTGATAGTGGCAGAAGTCACAAAGTTACCGCAAGAAGGGGAAAAATGGTCAAAGAATATTGATGTGCATTCAACTAGGGCACAATTTACTCTTCATGGTGACCCTCCTCTAGAAATTAACAAGAAGCAGGGTACCTCGAGAATATCACTGCCTGAAGATTACATGCAACTGGCCACCTTCATCATTCAGTATTTCACTTGCGAACGCCGATATAAGTAGCTTCATGGGATACATTTCAAGATTCTGAGTGCCCTATGCCATGACAATCGACCGATGATTCTACCTAGTTTTTTGTTCAATATTATTCAGAAACAAGCTGCTATGGTTCAATTAGGAAAAGTTCAGGCTATTTTGCATCACTTTTTAATTAAAACTATCATAGAAAGAGAATTGAATAAACAGTCCAAAGGCACATGGGAGGAATTTTTACAAATGAATAATTTAGCACCTAGGGTAGTAGGCCCTAGAGGCCAAGGTGTCAGGAGAAGGGGAAAATATGAAACATGAGTTCGTAAGGTTATCTTAAGAATTGATCCTGAAGCCTCCTCCTCAAACCCAAGATAGCCTAAAAGGAAGGCTTGTATAAAAGAAACTCCTATTGCCACTAAGGAAAGAAGAAAATGTGGTAAAGCCACTATTGCCCCTGATACCTCTCCTACTGAGGAAACCAAGTCACCTTCTAAGGAGACCAAAAGAAAAACCCTAGGAGAAGAGGCAATAAATTCTGAACCACAATCTAGTAGGGAAAAGGAGAATGGTGCATCTAATGAAACCCTACCTAAAGCTGAAGAAGAGACCATGAGAGAAACCCCTAAAGCCATTAAGAAAAATAAACACACCAGCCCTCAAAGTTCTATTCAAACCCTCGCAAGGCGAAGTCCTTGATTTACCACCACTTCTAACAAAAATGTTGAGCCACCTACTCATACCATAGAAATTGAATCTTCCCAATCCATTGAACAACCTTTCCCTGAGCCAATAAACCAGGAGTCAATAGAAATTGAAGGAATAGGTAATATTTCTGAGAAGGATCCTAAAGAAGAAAAGGATGTTTCCAGTGTTGACTATATTCTTGTGGGAAGTGATAAAGAATCAAAAAATGAGGAAGGATTTGTTAATAGCCCTTGTATGCAAGATAACCTTGAGGATTTCATGGAAGAAGATTTGGATGACTCAAGGGGTTTGCCTTCTGATGAATTCCTTGTGCTTAACTAGGAAGGGATTAGGAACATAAAAGGATAGGTCAGTAAGGATAATTTAGATGTGTTGGAAAATACAGCTGAAACTTTCCAAGAGAAAGATTCAATTAGAACTCTTGTTGTAAGTAAAGGTAATCTTTTTCCACATCGAGATAAGAAATAACAACCACATACCACATCTTCTAAGCCTAGGGCATCCGAACCTATATCTAAAATTTCCACTAAATGGATTGACATCCTTCATCAGGGACCAATGCCACCAGCAGAATTGTCCACCCTCGTTGCTGCATGGTTACACTTATATCAGCAATTCCTATGGGAAAAGGCTCAGTGGGGTTTGGAAAAAGAAAGATTATAGAGAACCATTGATGAGCAGGCTCATCAACTCAAATAGAAAATAGATCAGGTAGCAGTATTGGAGGAAAGGATTCAAAAGATAACTGAACTAATTCCTTAGGCAATGGCATGTAGATCGCCATCCCCAGTTTATACCTTGTTTTTAAGAGAACAATTTGTTAATTTTTAGATGACCGGGATTGTAGAGGGGTTGAATCCTTCTGTAGCAACTCCACATGAATTTTATGATGCTTTCCAGTTGGCCCCAATGGCCATCAAAAACTTTCTATGAGAGTTGTACTTGCACAATTTTGCAATACCTAATAATCATGAGTGGAATTCTCTTTTGTATATAGGGGATGTTTAGTGAAGGGCAGTAATGTCCTGGGTTCAAAATGAAATAAGAAGAGAATATCAGGCTCTACCATATAGAAACAATGAAATAGATATTTCGTTAATGATTAGATGTGAGGTACAAGATTCTAGGAGGACTTATCTTGATTGGATTTTGATTACCCTAAATCCAAGTGGAGCTCAAAAGGTTAACCTAGTTAGGGAGCAGGCATATTAAGATTGGGAACAACATTCAGCCCAAAGTATTGATGATGCAATTTCAAAATGTCGGCAAAGGTGGATGGGAATGTCACATGATCTAAGAATCATGGAACCACATTCCCCTCAAAACTTAATCCTTGCTACTCGAAGGGTTCCACGATATATATCAATGGGCAGAACACTCTAGAATTATTGGATTCCACTAAGTTTCTAGCCACCTCTATTCCTACAGCCTTTAATGGCAGTAAATGAATCGGTAGAGGATTATAGCATAACCCAGGAAGAACAGTGGTGGGAAAGGCTATGAGATACTCATGGATACTTTGACCATGTGTTTAATGAATCCAAAGTCAAAACTGCTAGTGACTTGACGGTACAAGCTCAGGTTTGGAACTTCATAATTGCTGGAGGCCAGCAATAGCTCAGTAAGGGGGAATGATGAGCCAATCTAATGGTCATCTTTTGATAACACTTTTTTCCATCTTCGTGATAAAGTTTACTTGCAATTGATACTTGAACTTATGTTTTTTTATATATTTTATCTAAGAAAGGCACATAAGTAGGAAGTTAGATGGTGAAAAGTTTATGAAAGTATGACACTTGGAACTTATGATCTTATATAAAATGAAGAAGTAATATAACTAAATGAATGGTTCCCTTTTCTATGCTATGTTTGAGGGTAGTGTCCTTCCTGTATCTTATGTCCTACAAGAGCATTAATTAAGTTGAAATACTTTGTTCTAAATTTTAGTGATGAAAATATATATATGTGTCGAAGATGGTATGTGTGTGGTAATCCTTTTTGCAGGAATTAGTGGAGCAGTTCTAGAATCTAGTAGAGTGTCGCTGAAGAAGTCAAGGTTGGGTTCTTTCACCATAGGCCTTGGGTTGTACCAGTCAAGAGCATGTGAACCAAGATGAGATTCATTAAAAGGTCTTCGTGGGAAGGCTGGGTCAATACAGTTTCCTATTTTATGCCATGCACGGATCTAGAACCATCGTGTGCTACATTCTGGGACAATTTATTGAATAACTACTAGATTCTGTTATGAGATATTTCGTATTGATTACAATCCTCATCTAATGGAGTAATCCTAGATTTTAGTTTTAAGTTGTAGTTTCCCTTTTAAATAAGATGATTGCTAAACTTTGAATAGCACGACGAGAGATAGAGTTAGTATTGCAGTAGTCTGTTGTAATTCAGCAAAGGTAAAATACAATCTTGTTTTCTGCATCTTTTGTAGTCCATGTTTTATGAATAAGTAATGAGAGCTTCAATTTCTAGTATCTGAGATCTTGTTCATTCACGCTTCCATGGGGGCCCACACGGGAGGTGAATCTCATTCGTAGTTAAGTAGGTTGCAAGTTATTTTAAATAATTAGGTTGCCAGTTATTTGAAGAAAGTAAGACTCTGTTGGTCCTACAGCCATTAGTAACAGCACTAATGGTTATTCCTGTAGCAAAGTTAGTTAGCTAGTTTATTGTTCCTTCAGGATAGAGTTAAACTTCCTATCCCAGCAGGTTCCTTTATCTTTAAATTACGCTGTTGATATTTCAGTTCCTAGTTTAGTCCCATTTCAAGTATTTTCCATTTACTATAATGATGGCTTTTAGAATGGATTAGAGCATATACTTTGCAGTCACCATTTCAAGTTTACGCTCCCTGGTCAATAATTTAATGAGTTCAATGTATTATTTCTAGTGGAAAGGATGCATAATCCTTAATGACAGAGGTATTATAAAGAGCAGTCAATTCCTAGTGTATTAGGTCAATATAATACCTTCATACCATTGAGTTGAATTCCTATATAGTTGGGATAGAAATCCTTCATTTTTTCTATTTGAGGGAATTGATCCCTAAAGCCTTAATTGGATCCAAGTTGTGAGAAGTCCCTAAGAGTCAAGGAAGGGTGTGGCATAGTAAGTGCACTTGAGAAAGGAGGTACTGACCCCCTAGGATTTGTTGGGTCAAGGAGAAGGCCTAAGGTAGGTATTTGATGGTCTTCTAGTCAAATAATACCAATCTAGGTTGTGTGCCTACTTTCTCAGTGAGAGAGAGGGTGCATAACACATAAGTTACCAAATATAAAAGGAGGTAATGCACTTGCAAAGCATAATGAGTCTGAACAATAGTATGGTTTGTGCATACTTGCAGACATTTTTGTAATTATTTGTTGTAATAACTAGGATAGTAGAAATCCCATTTAGTGGGTAGGCCCTAAGAGGTCTTATTTTCTAAATCCTCTAACCAAGCACATCTCTTAGATGACAGATTGTAAAATACATATTTTTTACTCTTGAGTGAGTATAATACTCCTAACAATGTAAGATACTATAATTAGCTAACATTTTAGCTCTGACTCGGCAACCTAAATATTCTGCAAAAGTGAAGGATTGTGGGTGCCATCCCTACTGTAGTGTTTTTACTCTAACCAAGAATTTCTATGTGACCAAAAATATTGGTGTTATGTGTCATGGTTTTCTAATTTATGTTATATGATTTTCAATGTTTTTATGAATGATTTACAATTTGATGAAAATGAAAGAATAGTAGTTTAAAATTTTAAGGTACCGATTCACCCATTCCCTCTCAGCACTTACCTTTCCATAGATTAATCAAACAATCGGTATCAAAGCTAGTCTCTTGAGATAAAGGTTTAATCACTTGATTAAATATCATGGCCATGTAAAGTTACAAGAAATCTAAGAATATTGATAGTCTTGAATTGGAGTTGGAGAGTGCACAATAACTGATTGAAGATCTGAAAAGAAAGTTATAAAATTCCTTAAAAGTGAGGAAGTAGTTATGTAGTGAACTAAACTCCACACAATAGCATGTTGATACTCTTGAAACAAAATCTAAAGGTAGTCTAAATGGTGAAGCTGATTTTGGAATTGCAGAAGTCATGGAAAAGAACAAGAAACTCACTAAGAAACTGAACTTGACAAAGATAGATCAAGATACACAAGAATTGAGAATGAGTGAGACACTTGACTCTAAGGGAGAAGTTGGAAATACACTAAGATTAGTTGAAGAAGACAAGATATAGTTTGGAATAAGAATAGATGAGAAAGACAGTGATATCATGAGGATGATGAAAGTACACTATAATATGACCAATCAACTAGTGAGTACTAATATATAGAGTTAGCCAGAAAAAAATTTGAGAATCAATCACTAAAGTGAGAAGTTGATAAACTGATCAAGGAGTTGAAATCTAAAAAATAAGAAAATGAGATACTAAAGAGAAATGAAGAAAAATTGAGATTATTGAATGCATAGGGTTTGTGTTTTAAAAATGTTATTCTTTGAAAGCTACCAATATACCTTAGACTAATTTTAAGAGTGGTTAGCTCCAAATATGGGAAGATCTTAAGGTAAGTGGACCAACTATAGGGACAAGACTTCCATCTACACTTTTGGCTCTGCAAGACCAAGGCAGGTACACATAATCTATCTCACCATATAATTATTTACAACTCTATTTTAAATAATAGATAATGGTAAGAAAGTACTAAATGGAAACCAATCATTCCTTGACTCTAAATCACCATTAAGAACAACAACTAAAAAACTCAAAGGAAAGGTTATAGAAATGGTTTTGATGTTTAAAAGGGTAGAATATAGTAAAATACAACCAAAAATATATCAGTGTAGAATGTACTAGTTCCTGAACAGTGATTTATCCAGTGGGAAACATAGTATACTATAGATACATAAAACAAATACTAACTACTATCAAGGATTCAAAGCCATAAATACAGATAACCCAGACCAAACACTTCTTATAGGATCCTTATGTAGATAAACTAAATGAACCTATGTCATATCCAGAGAATTATTTTATTTTATCTTAGATAAAAACTAAGGACTGATGAAATCTACGTAGACAAACTCTATGCAATGAATAAAAAAATTCACAAATCAAGAGATAGGCACCAAGGAGAGACTTGAATCTAGAATATTTTATTAAGTATGAAGAATCATGTTTCTAAATAAATTTGTTTCAAAACATATACAACTTCAATAAATGAAAAATAAAAGGACACATATATTCTATCTAGATATAGCCTAAATTTACATGTGTTATACTCTCACTGGAATAAGTACGCAACTTAATGCTTTCTATGATTCCCTAATTTTTCAGCCCTTACTAAATAATCTTGGAAATCCTTTATAGATCAAGGACTGCAACAAGATTTGGATCACTTATGGTTAGGGCTAAAAAACTTGAACTATTACATGAGAAAGGAAAATAACATCCTTTTAACAATCAAGAAACTCATTTATCAGCAATTTCAAAAATTTTCTTTAATTCATCATGTGCAAGAATCTAATCTGCAATGGCCAATCATCTTGGGATGTGGAGAAGAAAATTTATGAAGAAGAAATAAGATATTCTTATAATAATTTAATCCATCAAATTATCTCATTATGTGTTGCAAGAATCAATTAATAATTCTTCAAAAGATGCAATCAAAGGATTTGATATGATCTCCACAACCACTAGCCTCTGGAGTAGATCCACCATTAATGTAGAAGAGGCATGACACCGATAAAGGGTTACATAAGGTTTACAAAATTTGAAAAGAAACCATAAATGACCATTTCTCATCATAAATGCAATCTAAACATATTCCAAGCAACCATATTTCATCCTAGCAGCGTCCCACAAGTGCATAAAAATGACCCAGAAGATCAAATTCACTAATTTATTCTCCTACAGCAAAAGACGCAGTCCACTACTTAAAAGCCCTATGGAAATCATTTAAATATTCAAATATATGATACAATGGCTACACCTAGCATGGAAAACCTCATCGACGATCGAGATCAAATCTTATATTCAACTTTAAAACACCACTATCGATCCTCTTTTTAAAACACCCACGATCCATGATCGGATCTAGACACACATCGCATAGGCGTGATCCCGTAGTAGTTTAATCTTTGAGAACCTTCGTACAGCAGCATCATGGTAGTTTTTAGATAATTTGAGATCTCCATCACACTTTACGTCTTCAAGGTTCTGGACCCACGATGATAGGATGCCATGTGTCAATCAAGTGTGAACCCTTGATGCATAACCTTCATGCATCTTTTGATCAAGGCATAGCGCACATCATCCAATAAAAATGAACTTGAGATACCTTTAAATTCACCTTTACCTTAGTTCTATCCATTCATGGACACGTGTCTTTCAGGCATGATGGAATTTAATCTAACTATCCCACATCAATACTGCAACTTTGACCTTATCCCACCATGTGCTACACAGCGCAAAGACATAAACCCACAATAGCTATATTATGTGCATCTTTTTTTCATAGGAAAGTGTAAACCATTGGATTATCAGAGATCTATCTGAACATTAACTTCTCGCTAACTCTGCCACTTTCCACATGTCGCTCAGGCACGATGCTATGAAGAATAACTTCCCTCCAACTTTTAATCCTAAAAATGTGCACACTATGTGATGAAAATATATCTAATGGTGCAATATCCTCACCACTTACTTTTTACCTTGCTGACCTCATGATGAAAGGAGGGACACTAGGCAATAAAGTGTTATGCCACAAATAATTAACAAGCTGCATCTTTTGATTGTGGGATCGCACACACCGTTAGATAAAAAAGAATTATCTGAGCCTTAGCTTCCCAATAGCCTTTAACATATAGGTCCCATTATTTGGAAAGGTCAAGTGTCCCATAAGCACAATTCCTTTATGAAGTAAATTATATGCATCTTTTGATTAAGGGATTGCACCCACCATTAGATCTAAAGATACTTGCACAACAATTGGGATAAATAAAACACTGTAGGGACTTATGAACTTAAGGAATTAAATACATAGGCCCTACTAGGACTTAAATAAATATTAGATGGCCCCACCGACGATGACTTAAAACTGTTAGAATTAATTCAGAATAAATGAGAAGGGGGGTGAATAAGTTATCCTCGAGTCTAGATGTGCCCATTTAAAATTTATACCAATTTGAACAACTAAGAACTTCTCGGCAGCAATAAAATAAAACAACAACATACATATACATTTTACTGTTCAGATCTAATCAGTTTGTAGAAACTTAACAGTATAACACAACATGAACATTCACATAAGTTGACACCAGTATTTAATGTGGAAACCCAATATGGGAAAAACCACCAATAACATGTTGTAAAATTTTCACTCTTCTGAATTGAGTTCTGTTAGGAGCCAACCATGTTAAAGGTTACAGAACACATTGCTAAATGTGACCTGGTTAAAGGATTTAATCACCCTGTCAGGAGTGGCCTTTTTAGAGGACTTAAAACATTCCACCTGAATGTCACCTTGCTTAAAGGATTTATACAATGACTATTAGGTCAACCTGGTTAAAGGATTTTCACTTATACAATGGTTAGAAAGTAATCAGTAGGTGTGATCTAATACATACAACTTACCTTGTAAATCCATTTCCAATTTAGCTCTAATGCTAATTCACTGAGTGGCCTCCATTCTCTTTTCAATCTTCAGATCCCCTTGGAAATTTGTCAAGCAATCACTCTTGAAACTATTTGCTTCTCTGTTCAGTCTTCTCTACTTTGATTAATCCAATCAGTAAATTAACTATGTAATCCTCTTGCATGCTCTTCTTACACACTTCATGAATAACCCCTTAAGGTTATCATATACCTCTTCATCTAGGTCAGATAAATATTTTTCTACTTAATCAAGATCATAGATCTTAGGTTAGGTCAGATCCAATGGATCTTTCCATCTTTACATTTAATTTTCTTCTCCAAAGAAATCACTAATTAAATCTTTGATCTATGTATTAATTACGGTTACCCGTGAATTTAAAATAGTGTGGACCAATCGTGCTTATCCTTAATTAAATTTACATGTCCCAATAAAATGACTTATGTCAGCTAGAGATCTCAAATCTCAATAATTACCAAAATATTGCTGCTTGGCCAACACTGTGCTCTTCCACTCAGTCATCACTAGTTTCCTTAGTAATTTACTGGTGCTCAGTCATCATTGACTTCGCTCGGCATAAACTGTTCATAGTAAACTATCATCGAAAGATAAACAACACATTACTTTGCCAATGTGTCAACTTGATCAAGTACCCTTGTGATTTTCCATAACCGAACCATTCCACTTGGTCTTCTTTTTATCATCCTTCATTAGTCAATAGATATGGTACTCAAACAAATAGAAATAGTCTCACCAGTTAAGGTTTGAAATCAATGACAAAACAACAATTGTTTCCATTGTAGCTTTCCAACAAAAACACATGGGTTTAAGTAGCTTAAGTGAACCAAAAAGGTAACTCAATTTTATAACAAAGACAACATACCTAGGGTATTTTTATCATATGAACAAAGGTTTTGAAAATAATGATAGATTAGGGCTTTGGAATCAGGTTAAAAATTGCATAAACATGACCAAGACTTTAGGACTATGGAAAGAGAATTTACAATCCTAACAATGGCTGCGACTAGAGATGTATGTCTCTTGTACACATAGAAAGATTCTAGAATCTTAGGTTTAAGTAGAGCCCCTACAGAAAGGAAACTTCCCTACAATAGACAAAAAATAGGAATATGTACAAACCTAATGCCTAGTAGAGTCAACTTATCTCTACCATTTATTTCCCTGATTTGAAGGAGTCAAACTAGGCTTGATGGCCCAAAGCCATCGGAAAATTTTTTCCTCCACTTGCCTCTATCATAAATGTGATTTTGATCACCCAACAACATAACCAATCTAATGAAATCATTAAACAACATCTAGGTAAATAGAAAAAAGTTTGCAATATTCAACATTCTGCCATTCAAAATATTTATTTCACTCTATGAGGACAAGGGTAACATGAGATTATTTATAATATAGTCCTTATAAGGGACTTTATCATCTAGTATCACAGATTCAAAGTTACCCAAAAACTGATGTCAAATGCATTAGAACACTTTCCAAAATCAGGCCCACTACAAAAATATTGAATATAATTGTCACGCTGGACTTGAGAAAGAAAATAATCCTTTTGAATTTGATGATTGACATCATCAACCTTGATACCATCATAACTTTACAAATTAAAAGGATGATAAATTATGTTCAATTGATGTTGTTGCAGAATAAGACCATGCTAATTATAATCCTGCGTAGATTTAATCTCTTCATTATTGAGTCAAGTCAGCATCTTAACACTCTTCATATTCCAATACTGGAGAAAGGGACAACTCTAGCTGAGGAAAATTCTTAGTATATCTTTCCATCACTGACCTACCTTCATATGAAATAAATCAAATTTTGGTCTAACCAAATCAAGATGAGGGTTTCCTTAAATATCTTTATCTTGACAAAATTCACTATTGCATAACACATTATCAACAACCCTTATTTCCTTACTAGAAAATGACACTTTCATATTTGTGGCAATCACATTAGAACAATCATTACTCAAATCAAATATGAGTGCATCCATTTCCATTTTAATAAGGTCGTCACCACTTGTATCTATAACATAGGATACATCCTTTGGAAATTTTCATAAACTGGTTCATACAAGTTAGACTATGACCCACCATTAGTAATTTCTTCTTTATTTTCATGATCTAGAGGATCCACAATGTAATATTCATGACTGAGACCATCTTCCACATCCTGGAGATTATTTATGGAACTACCATTAATAGAATCGCTATCCATCTGATGAATTTTTATAAGGTTGTATGAACTTGGAAACTCACATATTGAATGATTTTCAAAAATATTTTGAGCTACCACAATTTTATACCCTCATGCTTAGAATCAACAACCTTACATGGGAAATCACAGGATGTAGACATACAAATTGAATTGTCAAGATTATCACAATTGTTGCACTGTTGTTCAAACTAAAAAGCATATGTATCTCCTTCAGCACACTTGAGCCTTTTACTTGTATTATACTCATCACAAGGTTTCCCTTAATTTTTATTTAATGTAAACTCCTTGTATGAGCATTCTTTCTCCAACATGCTTATGAAATCCATAATTGTCTTAAAAAAATCTTCATCCTCAAAAGAATTTCCAACAAATAAAAAATATTCATCCTCTTCACAAGGCTGTATATGAACCATCACCTTATCTTCAACAAAATTAGGGTTGTTCTGGTACCATTAAACCTCTTTCTCAATCAATTCCTCACACATATCCTCTTGAAAATCCCCATTTTACCAAAACATGGGTTGAGAAAAATCATCCTCACTGTAAGCATGAGAAACTTCTCATAGAACCTCATCATTTAGGGATTCAACAATTTCATCTGATGAAAAACCTTCCCCCCTCTGTATTTTCTACACTTGACTACAAATAATTTTTTTCTGCTGCCTCATAACTAGAATAGCTAATTTTCATTTTATTTGGTGTGTAACCCCTATATATATCTATGTGAGGGGAAACTACATTACACAATTCTTCACTAACCATGTTAACATCAATGTGAGGGGAAATCACTATTTGCAGTAAGTGATCTTTATTCAAATTTTGTTTTGAAGCATAATTTAAAACATGGTCAGTAGGATCAATAGGGATAAAAAAATCTCAATATTAATCTTCATTTATTGATCCATACCTATCAACTTCTTTTGATATTTAATGACAACAATCCTTATCAGATGAAAATTTACTTGGGATGATTCTATACCTTAAATTATTTTCAATATATATTGCTTCCATAAAAGCTTGATACAAATTTTATGGCTCTTTATCTCTCAACAAGTAGCTCATCGTTTTACCAAGTGCACCTAAATAAAAAACCAAAGCCATTGCATCTTGGGGACTACATTTCTCAGGAATTTTCTGTAGTACTTTCTTAAATCTGAGATTGAATGTAGACACTATCTCCTCATCTCCAATATGAATATAAAAAAGATCAGTGATCAAGTTATATTCATCAACCTATTCTCTGAATTGTTAATTGAATGTTATTTGCTATTATTTCCATGAGATGATAGATTGAGGCAACAAAAATGAGAACCAATATCTTGCATCACCTATTAAATACTATGTAAACAACCTCATAATGATATCATCATGATCAACCTCATAATAATCTATAAAATCAATAAACTTATTCAAAATTTTCTCAGTTGATTCCTCTCTCATACCACTGAACTTAGACAAGTGGTTTCTGACTTTTGATGGAGTCAGACTTGGGTAACCTGAGATGACATTAAAATTTATAGCCCCATAAAACCTATTTTTATATTTCTATGACATATTAATAGGAAAGATACTCACAATTTTCCTTTTTCTTCCCTCTCAATTAGTGTTCACCACTTACTAGGGAAATTTGTTATAAAAAAAAAGATTTTCACGGAACAATAAATTATCCAATGAAAACTAAATACCTATATGTGATGAATTTTCTGCAGAAACATTGATCTGAAGTCACCTTCAAATAACCTTTCAAAAACCTTTGGTAGATTTTCCACCTCTTTGCAGAGGAAAAGTTTGATTAAGTTGAGAAATATTTCCCAACTCTAACCTTCTTTAAAAATAGAAAACTCATAAGACACCCCTAATAGGGTCTCATATATATTTCTCTTCTAATTATTCTCTCACTCACAGGAGCCTAAATATCTTATTCATCTTCACTGCAAGTCTACCTTTATATTTTTCTCCAAACATGCACACTGGTACAATCAAAGAACTCAGAGTCACCACTCACCACTTTTGAGATATTATGTATATCCTTTTAGGAACTTTGGACTTTGTAGACAATATGCAATGATACACAAAAAAAAACTTTGACTCACTTTATAAGTAAGAGGAATACTTATTTGTAGAACATGACTCTACAATCTCTAGCACTAGGCAGACTCAACTAAAATTTTATTTTACTTATTTATACCAGAGTATCTATGATGATTTAACATAATTTAATAGTTCCTCCTTAGTAGAATTGTCATTTTGTTGATGTTTTAAAAATTTTATGCTTTGAAAGCTACCAATATTCCTTAGACTGATTTTAAGAGTGGTTAGCTCCAAATATGAGAAGATCTTAAGGTAACTAGACCAACTATAGGACAATACTTCCCTCTATACTTTTGGCTCTACAACACGAAGGTGGGTACCCCTAATCCAACTGATAGGGAGGTTTGATGAATCAATCATTGATTCATGCTCCTAGTCTTCACAAGATACTCTTAGGGTGTTTTCACTACAGTCCTAAGCACCTATAGGAATGTCAACCAATGTTTATCCCATGGTTACTCTATCCAACCCAAATATTAAGAAACATCCACCCAATGAAGTCTTATGCTTGATGCATTATAGCTTTACAATCTCTTGCCCTTAAACAAACATAAAGTCTTGCAACCTCCATATGCATAATTTAGTCTCAAATAGGTGTGGAGGTGTCTTCAACTATCTCAATTCAATTAAATAAGGGTTTTAGGAGTCCCACCTAGTTCAACAATGTAGTCAATTTTTTCAATTCTTCACGAAAGATGCCTAATAGGCTAGTAGACCTATTAGGTCTCCTACTCCAAGAAAATAGCAATTTTCTCTAACCTTTCCAAAGAAACCCTGTAACTTTTCTTGGGATTCTTGGAAAATTTACCAACCCCTCAAGGTTTTTTGGGGTCTTGGGGACACCACCTTCTATATAGTACCCTAACTCAAAATGAGTGATTTAGGGGTTTTTAAGGTCTCAACTGGATTCTAAACAAGATGAAATGACTTAGACCATCATTTGGATTGGTAAAACCCTCTTCTTCTAACCAATTCTTGGAAAGACTCCTAAGATCAATCTCCAAAAGGAATTTTGGTTCTAAGTATCCACCTCTACAAGTTATACTCTTTGCATCTTGGTCCTCCCTAGACAGGCTCACCACTGGCTTGCCTAGGGAAAGACATTAAAATTCACTCCTCAACATTTGAGGGCCTAAGACCTTGTATAAAATATTTACATGAAGTCTAATTACTATTCCCAAGAGGCCATATAGAATGGATAGTGGGAAAGTGAGTTATACTTCAATCTTTACAAACTACCTGGATCAGACCAGTGATAGTGCCAAACACACAATATTTACAAAAAGAATGCAAAGAACCTCAAAATTCCTATCTACTTGCACACAGAACTAGAAAACCAATTAAACTAACCCATGCATTAGATATAGTTCTAGTTTCAATCCATTAACTACCTACTAATATGAAAGTAATTGAGATTACACACAAAACAAGCAAAAATATGTATTTCACAAATCTTCGTTCGTACAATGGGTGTCCAACCTTGAAATTAGGTAAATAAATGTCTTAATTAGGATGGTTGATAATTTATTTTCCTCTTAGGGTGCTCTATCATTGATTTTCACATTTTGACAATGTTGTCTGAGCAACATTCCAAAATTGCAAAAGTTGCAAAATACAACTTTACATCTTTTTTTGACAACTTTTTTCAAATTCAACAAAATGAGTTTCAACACTCATCAAACCTCACCATTGACCTTAACCATGGATGAAACATGGTTCAAATCTATTCTAAACCATACTAACATCATGCTGAAATCATCATTCCTCTTTTCCTAGTCAGGAGTCTTTACAAATTTCTAGCCCCTAATTGCAACTTCCAAAGGTCCTAAGACTTAAAAGACTTAAACCCTATTGTACTCACACTATGGTCAACATGACTTTAAGAAAAACACTACAAAATTTCCATAAGGCACACACACAATAATATCAAAATTTGGAATTTCCTAAGCAACCCATGGGTGCTCCTACACTACCAACTCAACATATAACTCTTTACAACTCTGGATTTTAAACAACAAATAATGGTAAGAAAGTACTAAATGATAACCAATGATTCATTTCTCTCAATCAACATGAAGAAAAACAAACAAAAAATACAAAACTCAAAGGAAATGGTTTAGAAATGGTTTTAATGTTTAAAAGGAATAATATAGCCAAATTCAACTATAAATATATCAACATAAAATGTACTAGTTGATGATCAGTCCTTTATCCATTGGGAAACATAGTCTATTACAGATATAGAACACAGAAACTAACTACTATCAAATATTCACAGACATAAATATAGATAACCCAGACAAAATACTTCTTACAGGATCCTTATGTAGACAAACCAAATGAACCTATGTCATATCCAGAGCATTATTTGATTTGATTTTAGATAAAAACCAAGAACTGATGACATATACATGGAAAAACTCTATGCAATGAATTAAAAAATTCACAACTCAAGAGATAGCCACCATGGAGAGACTTGAATCTGGAATATTGTATTAAGTATGAAGAATCGTGTTCCTGAATCAATTTGTTTCAAAACACATACCACTTCAATAAATACTAAAGAAAATGACACTTCTATTCTACCTAAATACACTCTAAATTTAAATCTTCTTTACTCTCACTGGAATAAGTATGCAACTTAATTCTTTCTCTAATTCCCCAAGTTTTCAGGCCTTACTAAATGATCTTGGAAATCATTTTATAGATCAAGGAATGCAACAAGCTTCGGGTCATTTAGGTTTAGGGATAAACAACTTGAACTATTACATGATAAAGGGAAATAACTTCCTATTAACAATCAAGAAGCTTTGTTATCAGCAAGTTCAAACTTTCCCTGTAATTCATCCTATACAAGAATTTGATCTATAGCTACCAATAATCTTGGGATGTGGAGAAGAAAAGTCTTGGAGAAGAAATAAAATATTCTTATAATAATTTAATCTAGGAAATTATCCCTTTATGTGTTGCAAGCATCAATGAATCTTTCTTCAAAATATTCAATCAACGAATTTGATCTGATCTACACAACCACTAGGCTCAGGAGTAGATCCACCATTAATGCAGAAGAGGCAAGACACCAATTAAGAGTTACATAAGGTTTACAAACTTTGAATAGAAACCCTAAACCATCATTTTTATCATAAAAGCACTCTAAAGATATTCCAAGAAATCATATTTCATCCTAGCAGCATCTTACAGCCGCATAAAAATGACCCAGAAGATCATATTCACAAATTTATTCTCCTATGACAAAAGACACATTCCACTGCTTCGAAACCCTTTATAAATCATTTGAATATTTAAATATCTGATGCAACAACTATAACAGGCATAGAAAACCCCATTAATCATCAAGATCAAACCTTATCTTCAACTTTAAAACACCACTATCGATCCTATTTTTAAAAAAACCGCGAGTCATGATCGGATCTAGACACGCATCGCATAGGCGTGATCCCGCAATAGTGTAATCTTTGAGTACCTTCACATAGAAGCATGATGCCAGCCATTAGATCTTTTGAGATTTGAATGACACTTTACCTCCTAAAAGTTCCAGACCTATGATAAAAGGATGCCACGTATCAATCAAGCATGAACCCTCTATGCATAACGTACATGCATCTTTCGATCGAGGCATAGCGTACACGGTCAGATCAAAACAAACACAATTTTCCTTTATGGTGCATGGGCACCTTAAGGTCTTAGTGAAGATCTTTTAAAATTTTGGCTTTTAGGTGGTTCTAGCCAACCACCAGAGAAATAAGGATTGAGATAAAGTCCCAAAGTGTGTGTGTAGATAGGAGTTGTCAAGTTTACTTTTTGGCTTTAGTCCAAGAAGGTCTTAAGTAGTTAGTTTGTAATAGGTGACTAGGAAAGTCAAAGGTGGTCAAACAATGACCTAAATCCCCAAATTAAGGGAAAAATGTTATCTTGGTGTTTTTAGAAGATTTTGTATCCAATAGAGTGATTATGGAGCAAGCTGAGCAAGTTGGAGGAGTTAGAAGACAAAGTTGCAAAAGTTTCTCATGACAACTTTGCAAAGTTATCATGACAACATTTCCCAGAATGTTGCAAATTGAATTAAATAGGTCAAAATCCTGATCTTAGGGTCTGAACACGTGGGGATGACCTATATAAGGTTAAAGAAACCCTAATTAAAGGGTTGGATGATAGATTTTATAGACTAAACTTGGAAAAGGAAGAATTTGACTGGTTTTTGTGTCAAGGAGCCTTCATCCATACTTTAATGGATTTAATGTTGGTTTGTTGTGTTGGATTTGTTTGAAGGAATTCATGTAATTAATCTGTATGGTGTTAGTTTAGAAATTTGGTACTTTCTTTTACTAGTTTGTAAATTCTTTAGTTTTTCCATTGTTGTTTGTCTGTACAGAGGCAGTTATGTAAACATGGCTCTTTCTTGAAATCCCATGGTTGGTTCTTAATGGACACTTGGAATCAAGGAGGGAACCTTGTAATTAGTGTAAATATATTTTTTGGTTCAATGTGAGTAGAGGAGATATTTATGCAAGCAAGACCTAAGTGGGTCTAGAGCCATTCGGCTAGGAGATTGCAGAGTTACAGAGGCATAAAGCATGGTGGAATGGATTGGTTTGTTTCAATCAAGAGTGGAAGAGTGTATGTGCATGTGACAAGGATATGTGGTTTCAAGGAGAAGTTACGAGAAATCCATTAGTGCACTTAGTGAGACCAAAGAAGTCTGATTGGTTTGCATGCCCTAGAAACCCTTAAAAATAAGGGTTTGTTGGAAGTCCTATGTACGGACACCATACAGACCTAAGGCCTTGGAAATATTGAAACCTAGGAGGTCCTTACAGAGAATCTACAACTAGTTTTGTGGTTTTTTAAGAGAATTTGGGAGTAATTCCAAGATTACTGGTTTTAGGAGGCCTAATTGGGCTAAAAAGGATAAAAGACCTAGAATCTAGAAAAGTATGAACTCGATGGAAAAACCTTGAAAGAATCCATCAGAGTGGATCAATATTGAACGAAGGTGAAGAGGAAATAGTTTGAAAACCTATTCCTATTTCTAAGAATAATTTGGGAGCATATTTGCTTGAATTGAGCCTATGGATGCACAATTGAGTAGAGAAGGATTGAGGAGACTTTGAAGTTGGTGGAGAGCTCTAGTTGGATTAGAGGAACCATAGGACTCTTCTTTGGTTAGGGTAGAGAGAAGTACCCTAGTAAGGTCTAAAGAAATGTCGTAAGAATATAAATATATCTCTTATCAGTTAGATCTCCCCATCAATGCAGTATTAGAGCCATTGAAAGGCTTGGGAAGTAAGTGTGCATGTTAGAGGTGTGTGAGTCAACTAGTTAGAGCACCATTGTGATCAATGCAAAGTTGGAAAGAGATTTGTCAAAACAAAAATTAAATAATAGACTTCTTGAAGAAGTTATGGAGGAGATGCAACACAAATTGGTATAAGTTGTAGAGACTACAAGCAAAATGAAATAACAGTTAGGAGAGGAAAAAGACAATGAAAATAATCAAGTAGAAGAGGAGGTAGAACCAAGACCAGACCCTTCATTACCTGAGGAACCTTTCATCAAATCCCTTAAAGAAATAAGTGGAAATGCATTAGAAGGAATCCATGTATTCTCTGGCTAAGTGGATGCAGAATTAGTGATGGAATGGATTGAAGGCATGGAGAATCACTTTGAATGTGATGGGATTACAGAGGCACAAAAGGTGAAGATAGCTAAATCAAGATTTAGAGGACAAGCACTAACTTGGTGGAAGTTTTTGAAAGAAGAACAAGAGAGAGAGAAAAGGGAAGAATCTAGTTGTAAATTGGAAGGCTAAGGTGGATAAGGTAAAATAAAATTACCTACTAGAGGACTATGACATCCAAATACATAAAAAGAGACAAAATCTTAGACAAAAGGACCTAGATGTGGCTGCCTACATAGAAGAATTTCAGAAATTATGCCTTAGGTACAGAGTACAGGAGATAGAAAGCATCAAAGTGGCTAGGTATCTAAATTGACTTAGGTGGAACATTCAAGAAGAGGTAAGTATATTTACCTTAACTTGTATCCATGGTTGTTTTGAAATGGCCCTTAAGGTGGAAGAAAAACTTAGAAAGAAGAAAGATTCAAGCTCTAGGGGTAGAGGAAGAGGTAGAGACTGCAGAGGAGGACATAGAGGAGGTTCTCATGGTAGAATCAATGAAACCAGAGGTCAACGGGACTCTAATATCATTGAGAAAAAAAAATGAGTCAAGCAATAGAGGAGGATATGGTAGAAGAAGAAGCTTTCATAGTAGTGGAGGAGGTAAATATGGTGGTTTTGGAAGAAGCTCACATTTAGCTTCAATGAAATGTTATAATTGTCAAAATTTTGGTCGCCCTTCCTATAGGTGTCTGGATAAGCCATCATATTCACAAGGAGCGATGAAAATTTCATATGTGAAAGAAGAATATAGTACTAAATATTCAGAGGTGAGTCTTGATTAAGAGAGAGGAGATAGACTAATGCTTACGAGAATCTTGATTAAAGAGCCTAACAGGGATGAATATAAACAAAGGAGAGCACTCTTTAGGGTGAATCTCAAGATACTTGACAATGTGTGTAGAGTCATTATATACTCAGGGTCAAAATATAATGTGATCTTAGAGGAGGCAGTGCAGAAGTTAAAGTGGGATAAGATACCTCATGCTTACCCCTACAAAGTAACTTGGTTGAACAAGGGGCAAAACATATTGGTCATTGAACAAGTGTGGGTTTATTTCACTATAGGGAAGTATCAGGAAAAGATACTTTCTTATGTGCTACCAATGGAAGCTAGCCATCTGTTTCTTAGAAGGCCATGGCAGTATGACATAGATGCAGTCCACCATGGAAAGGAGAATAAGTACTCATTCAAGAAGAATGGAGTTACTCATAAGATAAATTCCTTGATAGAAGAAGATATAGTGGAGAGGAAGGACACAAATACTGTCTTAATAAGTGGAAAAGAATTTCTAGAATACATGAAGGAGGAAGAAGGAATTGGTTATGTTATCATGGGGTAAAAGTACAAACCTGTGTCAGACTTTTACAAAGGAAGAGGACCATGACATGCAAAGTAGTTAAACTTCAACAACATAAAAGTGGTATTTGTGTTTAGAATTTGAAAATGATGTAAACTATTGAAATTTTTAAAATTGGATTTAGTTTATGCCTATAATTATTTTAAAAAAAAATTAAATAAGAATTGACATAGTTTTTTTAATTTTTTAAGTCCATTTTTTAATTATGAAAAAACGTTGAAAATCGAGGGTCTAGCTCCCACCAACAAAATATATGTAAATAATCATTTTTTCCTCTGATTTTAGAGTATGTTTTAGATGACATGTATAGATAGTGAAAAAAAAAGAAAGATTTGTTTTCAGTATATATTTTGTCTGTTATAACTATTCAAAGTCGGCGTTACCCAAAATTAATAGTTTTTATTTCCCGCCTAATTTGCCCTAACAAATCTACACCAAATACAAAACAAATTATATATATTCTTCAAGAGGACTCTCTCCTCTAGTGTTAAATATAAGTTTTAAAATTTTCTGACATGATTTCCTATTTTTTATCTTTTTTTCGAACGAGCGTGTTCTTCAATGTTAAAATACCTGCTTGCAATTTTTTTTACTTATAATATATTATATTTAATCAAAATACTATAAAAATTATATGGCCATAATCTAGACTCGGAGCTCTACAAAATGGTATTTTTAGATTTTAAGAACAATTCACTTTTGGTGGACAAATAAGCCCCAGAAATGACATGTTTCAAGTTTTTTTTTTTTCTTATTTGGCTCTGACATGGGATGTCACATAAGTAGTTTTAGCCGAAATAGGTCTGGCCGAAACTCGTCCGGCCGAACCAGGTCCGGCCAAAACATAGGTCGACCAAACATGGTCGCATGGATGACCACGACCCTCAAAGTTGATATATATAAAAGTTTTTTTTTTTTTTAAATTTAAAAACAAAAATCAATTATTCCAACTTAAAAAAGGTTTTTTAAATAAAATCATTTGTTTAATTGTTTTAAAAGTGTATTTTTGGGTGTTAAAGGGTATCTAAGAATTGAAATTATCAAGGAGGTTTGTATTATTTGCAAGTTTTTTTTATAGTTTTTTGAGATTTATTTGTGTTTTTAATTAAAGCATTGTTCAATATTAAATTATGAAATTATCAATATTATTTTTTAATTTTTTATCAATTGTATATGGTTTTGTATATGTAGGTGAATCAAAGCTCTCAATTTGAAAAAAATTGTGCAGTGGGGAATAAAAGAAACAAAACAAGAAAATATGAGCGAATAAGGGATGAAAAAATGAAAGGTTGTACAAAATGTAAAGAAGATGAACTTGTTGAAGTCCAAGAAGAACCAATTCAAGTAGGGGAACCAATTGATTGAAATATAAATTTTGACATCGGAAATTTTATGGAGATGGATGACAATTCATTTCTCAATCAATTTTCATCTGACGCATTGGTACCTGAAAGAACAATAAAAAACAATGCAAAAAAATTTGGGATGAATATTTTCAAAATAAAAGTCTGATTGGAAAAACATAATTATTCTCTAGGTTATTAAGGAAAAAAGAAATGACTCATGTTTTGGAGTTGTTAGGTGTTGATAACAAGAAAAACTCAAGAGACAATGTAAATAGAACAATAGTTGAAAATTTGCAGGATGCATTGAACAACATTAATTACTCAAGTCGATGAGCTGATTTAAGTCCTACAAATAGAGCAATGATGAGTACTTTATCTAGTAGGAGGTTGACACAAAGAAAACAAGTACATACAATTTCTAATTTACTGAATGTATCTAGAAGAACTGTTCAAAGATATATCAGGAAGAGAAATATTATGATGAAAATATTCAAAAGAATTGGGTTAATATTTGTAGACATCCTCACAAAGGCAAAATTTTTGAAGATGTAAAAAGACAGGTCATTGAATATTGGACCACTCACTCTCATGTTTCTTCTAATAGAAGGGATACTATACCAATAAAAAATGAAGAGACGAGTATGAAAATTGCACATCCAAAACATTTTATGGATGCAACGCAAAGCAAATTGTTTGAAGCATTCAAACAAGAATTTTCATCTAGAAATATGTCAAAGAACGTTTGAGAGGTTGCGCCCTTGCTTTGTACGCATAAATAAGGTACGTGAAACTTGTTGTTGCCAAAATCATGTTGAGTTTCATCTATATTTGCAATCATATAAAAAGGTTATGGTAATACTTAATTCAGATATGCTCATCCCTGCAAGTATGACACAATTTGTGAAGTGGAGGTTGCCTATTGAAGAACATGAAAAATAGTATAATTTAAAATTAGATGTATTTGAACTTTAAACTGATAGTTTTGAAATTTACAGGTAACATGATAGAGAATTCAAAGAAAATTGTTGAATGGTGTAAAAATCATTTTTCTATTCGGGACACCCAATACAAAAAATGTTATTTTTGGGACGTGAAAGATAATTTATAGTTTCCAGGAAAAATCTAAATTAAATTTTAATTTTGTGTTCATCTATGTTATCATAATTGTTGATTTAAATATGTACAACTTTCATTTCATATTTGTAACAGATAAAGACCGATCTAATCCTTACAATTGTCAAAGGATTGTTGGTATTATAGGTATACATATTATAAGCAAGTAAAGATAGACAGAAATGGTGTTCAATTTATTGAATATATGTCTAGTAAAAAAGTTCTACATTACAGTCACTTGGTTATAGCTTGACAAAGTTGCAATTTTAGACATTGCAAAAAAGATGACGTAGAAATCAAAAGTGGAGGTTGCCTATTGAAGAACATGAAATTTTTTTGGAGATAATAAAAGACAGAGAGGATCTAGACTATATGTATCAGGGGCTTTAGGATAAAATTCTTTTTGTAGCTCTCGTACTTTCATATTTGAACTCTTACTTAATGTATTGGATATTGGATATATGTTATTGAACTCTAGAAAATTAAAACTCTATAGAACTATGCATGCTTGGTATATTGTGTATTCTTTTATAATATATATTTTAATGGTTCATTTATTATATTGCTTAAATATGTATATTATTATAGATTTGTGTGTTAATGTGTATGTTTTTAGATTATTTTAAATTAGCTACATGAGAAATTGAATAGATTAGTTAATTGTATTTTTATGGTTCAATTCGTTTATTATATTGCTTAAATATCTATGTTATTAGATATTCATGTGTTAATGTGTATTCTTTTATAGCTCCCCTTAAGACATCATGTTTTAGATTATTTTAAATTAGTTACATGACAAATTGAATAGATTAGTTAATTGTATTTTGATGGTTCAATTTGTTTGTTATATTGCTTAATTATGTTTGTTATTATATATTTATCTGTTAATGTGTATGCTTTGATACCTCCCCTTAAGACATCCCCTTTTAGATTATTTTAAATTAGTTACATGACAAATTGAATAGATTAGTTAATTATATTTTGATGGTTCAATTTGTTTATTTTATTACTTAAATATGTATGTTCTTATATATTTATGTGTTAATGTGTATTCTTTGATACCTCCCCTTAAGACATCCCCTTTTATATTATTTTAAATTACTTACATGACAAATTGAATAGATTAATTAATTGTATTTTGATGTTTCAATTAGTTTAAATTATATTACTTTTATGTATGTTGTAATAGATTTATGTGTTAATGTGTATGTTTTTATACCTTCCATTAAGATATCCCCTTAAGACATCACCTTTTAAATTAGATTAAATTAATTACATGACAAATTGAATAGATTAGTTAATTGAATAGCTTAGTTACTTACCAAAAAAAACTCTAAAATATGAAATAACTCATTCACATGTATAACATACATACATACATACATGAAATGATGAAAATGAACATGTATATATGTAATGCCTATAATATGAAATAGCTCATTCACATATACATAACATACATACATATACTAAATGATGAAAATGGACATGTATATATGTAATGTCTAAAATATGAAATAACATGTAAATGTATAGGTCTGAAATAACAACATAAAACATGTAAATGTATAGGTCTAAAATAACATGTAGATGAAATATCTGAAATAACACGTAGATAAAATGAAATGTGTCAACTAGGACCATGTCATGATCCATGACCTGATGATGGTCCACCTCCTCCTGATCTCTGTGTGCAATAAAAGAAATATAAGTGTCATGCATACACACATGTATAATAAACAAAATAATTATGATAATAGAGAAATTAAGTTTGAAAAAACATGTAAATTTACCTGTCTATCATGATGCACAAGATCGCCAGGAGTCTATAAATCTCCATATCCATGCTCGACACTGTCTAGAATACTCTGTAGAACACACACAC
>MU223317.1:5442684-5508873 GCA_018584345.1 Thuja plicata | reverse complement strand
AAGAAATTTAATTTCTATAGGACAACTGGGTAGTGAAGGCTGCATAGTCATGTTTACAAACAATGTCTGGAAGGTCACTAAAGGTTCATTAGTAGTAGCTAAAGGTTTGAAGATAGGCACATTATATTTGTGTATTGGTAACACTTATTCTAACTTAGTTGCTACTGATAATGTTAATGCAGGGAAAGCTACTATAGATGTTGCAGGAACAAATTCAAAAATGTGGCACTGTAGGCTTGGGCACATGAGTGAGAAAGGGATGAAAATCCCTCACTCTAAAAATATGTTGCCAGCACTGAAAAATATCAATTTAGAGTTCTTTGAAAACTGTGTTTATGGTAAACAGAAAAGAGTTAGATTTCTCAGAGTTGGGAAAGAAAAGAAGAGTGAGAAGTTAGAGCTAGTGCATTCAGATGTATGGGGACTGGCTCATGTATCATCTCTTGGTGGCCCTCATTATTAGGTTATTTTCATAGATGATTCAATAAGGAAAGCATGGGTATATTTTCTGAAACAAAAATCTGATGTTTTTGAAACATTTAAGAAATGGAGAGCTTTGGTTGAGAATGAGACAAGAAAGAAGTTGAAGTGTCTCAGACCCGATAATGGAGGTGAGTATTGTAGCACAAAATTTGAATATTATTGTTCTATTAAGGGAATTTGAAGGCAGAAGACAGTTCCAAGAACCCCACAAGAAAATGGTGTGTCAGAAAGAATGAATAGGAAAATCATGGAATGTGCAAGGAGCATGAGATTGCATGTTGGACTGCCCCTTCATTTCTAGACAGATGTTGTAAATACTGTAGTCTATTTGATAAATAGAGGACCTTCATCCCCTTTGGATGGTGGTATTCTAGAGGTAGCATGGACTAGTAAAAAGGTAAATTATTCATTTCTAAAAACTTTTGGTTGTGAATCTTTTGTCCATGTTGATAAAGAAAATAGAACCAAGCTTGATGCTAAATCTCAAAAATGTAGCTTTATTGGATATGGAGTAGATGACTATGGTTATCGGTTATGGGATTTTGAAAATATTAAGATAATTAGAAGTAGAGATGTTATATTCAATGAGAAGGTCATGTATAAAGAACAGTTGCAAGAAAAGAAGCATGAACAGGTCAGACAAGAATATGTGGTGTTGGATGAGACTCTTGAAAAAGGAACACCACTGGTACCTGATGCTCAGCAACAAAAGGTTATCCCACAAACTCCTATAAGTGTTAGACATTGTACAAGGTCAAGTAGACCTCCTGAAAGGTTTTCTTCTTCTTTGTATTCCATTTTAGTGATTGATTCTGGTGAACCAGAAGAATATGAAGAAGCAATGCAGGTGGATGCCAAACAACAGTGGAAGCTGGGCATGAAAGAGGAGATGGACTCCTTGTTGGAAAATAAGACTTGGGACTTAGTCCCTTTACCTGAAGGAAAATGATCCTTTCCTAACAAATGGGTTTATAGGCTGAAGGAGGACGATGAAGGAAATAAGAGGTATAAGGCCAGACTTGTGGTAAAAGGTTTTACACAGAAAAAGGGTATCAATTTTGATGAAATATTATCCCCTATTGTAAAAATGACTTCAATTAGAACTATACTAAGTCTTGTGGCTGCAGATGACTTGCATCTTGAACAATTAGACATCAAAACATCTTTTCTCCATGGAGATTTGGAGGAGGAAATTTATATGCAACAAGCAGAGGGATATGAGGTCAAGGGTAAGGAGAATTTGGTGTGTAGGTTAAGGAAGAGTCTGTATGGCCTAAAGTAGGCACCCCGCCAATGGTATTTAAAATTTGATAGTTCCATGGCTGAACAAGGTTACCATAGATGTCATTCTGATCACTGTGTATATTTTAAGAGATTGGATAATGGGAGTTACATTATCCTGTTACTCTATGTTGATGACATGCTTGTTTCTGGGTCCAATATGCAACACATAAATGAACTTAAACAGAAATTAGCAAGGTCATTTGCTATGAAGGATTTGGATACTGCTAAGAAAATCCTTGGTATGAGGATTACACGGGACAATAAAAATAGAACTTTGAATTTGTCCCTAAGTGAGTATATAAATAAGGTGTTGAAAAGATTCAATATGCAGGATGTAAAAGCAGTCAGTACACCTTTGGCTAGTCATTTCAAATTGACTAAGGGAATGTACCCAAAGGCACAGGAAGAGGTAGGTAAAATGTCTAACATGTCGTATTCATCATTTGTTGGGAGTCTGATGTATGCGATGGTATGCACATGGCCAGATATTGCTCATGCAGTGGGAGTTGTCAACATGTATATGAGCAATCCGGGTATGGAACATTAAAATGTTTTCAAATGGATTCTTTGATATTTGAGAGGTACTACTACAAAGGCATTATGTTTCACAGGATCCAGTTCTGCTCTGAGTGGATTTGTTGACTCTGATCTGATAGTAGATATTGATACAAGGAGGAGTACTACCGGGTATATTTTCACTGTAGCGTGTACTGCAGTTAGTTGGATTTCTAGATTGTAGAAGGTTAATGCACTTTCAACCACTGAAGTTGAGTATGTAGCTCCTACGGAAGCTAGAAAGGAGATGATTTGGTTACAATGTTTTCTGGATGAATTAGGTCAGAAGTAGGAAGATCGCCCATTGTACAGTGATAGCCAGAGTGCCATTCATCTTGCTAAGAATTCTTCTTTGCACTAAAAAACAAAGCACATACAATTGTGATATCATTTCATTCGGTCAATTTTGGATGATGGACAATTAAAGTTGGAGAAGATACATACAGATGATAATCCAGCAAATATGTTTACAAAGGTAGTGATAAGGGAGAAGCTGAATTCTTCTTCATCTTTGGCTGGTCTTCTAGACTGAACATAATAAAAGAACAGCAGAGTCCAGGGTGGTTTCTTTATTCCAGTGGGAGCTATAGGTTTGGTCGATCAGTCTCCAAGTGGGAGGATATTGTTGTGGAGTCTGATCAATCGCCAAGTGCGATATTTTTATGTATATGGAGCCTAATCAGACTCAAGTTCTTTCAGTGCGGTTTCCCCCCAGACTTATCTACAGGGGATTGGGGGAAGCGCCCCCAAGCTCGGAGTCAAGGGGCAAAGCCCCTTGCAGGGTCCTGGGGAAGCGCCCAGGTGGGGTCAAGGGGTAGAGCCCCTGATGGGGTCAAGGGGCAGCACCAACAATGACTTAATAATATTGTAAAGGGTCAACCATCAATTTTCTATTAGTCAAAGTATTTTTTTCCCTAATTAGGTTAAGTAAAAAATACTTGTGAAAGGGCTTAGGGTTTGGAGATTCATTGTATGAGGGATTTTTGTAGCTTCTTGTGATGGTATTGAGTTGTAGGTTTTAGATTGTAATCATTGGATAATAATAAAGACATTGGACTCATTGTTAGTCAATGTAGCTCAGGGATTGGGTGAACCATGTTAAATTTTTGTGTTACTATATTCTCTTCTGTGTGTTAGTATTTGCATTTTTCTGCTTATTATTCTAACAGATGATATATCTAATATATGGTATGGATCATCAGTGGAGGAATGCAAGAATGGGAATGAAAAATGTATCTCCCTAAATGATCAGATGAAATCTCATGAACCTATGTCATGATACTTGTGATACTAGAAAATACATTTATCTTGATACTATGATCAGGTATAGTTTGTCCTGCAGCTGCCATTTCCAAACCTTTTGGTACCACCAAAAGGTTTGGACCCACCCTTGCCTACTTATTAGTGGAAAATGGTGAATTAGGTCCTTTGAATCTATTTGATAATCTCCCCATCCCCTGCTCACCATAACCAGGAAAATCTGTGTAATCAACATCATGATGCAAATGAAATTCTACAAACAATTGTTTGCAGAAATATAGTGGAAGCTCATTCTTCTGGGGCCACCTATGATGAGAAACCAACCATCGAGGATATATAAATGGTCCTAAAAGGTTATCCTCGCACCGCATAGTCATATATCCTCTAACCTACACTTTGTCTTGGTAAAAATGAAATATTATCTTCACCATAGCAGTGGAGACCTTTGAATCAATCTGTCTATGCTTCACAGTGCCAACAACACTACGGGAGAGAGAAGTATAGAATGTATCAATAGATATACTATCATAAGGGTTGTATGATTGAACTATGTCAATCATACAAACTAGGTCCTCTCTAATGATCTTCACCCTATCCCTATTAGGTAGGGTGGTGGATGAATGGATACCCTGATCAAGAACCTCAATAGCTCGTGTTAATCGAGCTATGGTACTGGAAAATAAATCCTCCCTGCCCTCTCTAGAATCTGTCAATCTATGAGAAGAGCAGGAACTATGACTCCCCATACACTGGCATCTCTAGAATCTACATGCAATGTCCCTCTACCTGATGCCAAGTGATAGAAAACATAGATGTGTATGCTCAAAAGTATATAAAGAAGAATATATGTCTAGATCAAGCTGCACATGTACATTTTTCAATTCTAGTTTAATTATATATTTTTAAACACATTTACATTACAAATAAATAAAATAGAAAACACTTGAATGCATATATATTTGAAAGAAAAATGATTTAAAATCATATATATGCATACATGTGCATATATTTTCTAATGAAAAGAGGTTTTGAGCTATGGATCAATTTTTTTTGTAGGTTTACAACTAGCCTAGTTGAATGTAAAAATATGTTTCATGTTTAGGTTTAGGGATTAACTTGGTTTATTTATCAATTAGGTATAGGATTAATTTGTTTGTGGTTAGCTCGTTCATGTTGGTTTCAAGCACGTTCTAGTGTAAGGTCACAGTTCATGTGTTGGTTGAACATGCTAGATTTTATGTTTATGGTGAGGGTTCATAGATGTTTGTTTAGTGTTAGCGTTTATGTTGGTTAACTTTTAAATTAGTTTTACATGGTGAGGGTTGATATATGTTTGTTTAGTGTTAGGTTTTATATTGGTTAACATATTCCAGTTTCATGTTAGTTTCTAGCTAATGCCATGTCACGTGATAGAGAAAATAGATTAAAAAAACACTTGAATACATGTATGTTTGAAAAAAAATTGTTTTAGCACGTTAAGGCTTATGTTGATTTATATTTCACTTTCATATTAGGTTTATGTAAGGGATCAATATAGTCAGGGTTTCATGTTAGGGTTCACATGTTAAATTTTATGTTAAAATTCATGTTTCAGTTTCATGTTAGGGTTCAAGATGTTGGTTTCATATTACGGTTTCACATGTTAGGGTACAATGTTATGTTTAATACATGAATGTTGCATAATAAGTTAATGTCTTGTACAGTTCATTTTCCTAATATTTTTTAACATTTTGCTAAGGTTTTCTTAGGGTTCAATATGGTTAAGGTTTCATGTTAGGGTTAATGTTAGAGTTTTCAAGATGATTTATGTTTCAATTTTATGTTAGGGTTAATTTGTTAGAGTTTATGTTGATTTATGTTTTAGTTTCATGTTTTTGATAGATAAAGTAGAAAGAGGTGTTGGCCCATGGAACAGAGGACTAGTAGCACATTAACAACATATTAATGGAACTAGTCAAAGCAGGTATAGAATTTTAGTAGCATGATCAGAATCACCAAGTCTAATTCTACCCCTATCAAAAACATAAATCACAGTACTAAACCATAGAATTAAATCAATGTAATTACTATGAATAATAGCATAAAAATGATCAGTAATAAGCCTCGCAAGCTACCCAAAAATATATCAAAACTAAATTTATCCCAACTCACAAAACAGGGGAACCAAGGCCCAAGCCCAGGCAAAACTAACCGACCCACAAACACTAGAGATTAATTCTTCCCACCCAGCTATTTAGACAGCAGGGTTCTCGCCCACTCCTCCTATAGAAACAGGAACAGGTCTTTGTTTTCCTCGTTCACTTCTAGCTTGTCGCCCGCCAGCTTTTCCTACACATTACAGAGGGTTGTAGCCAAAGCATGCATGACCTTCAGGGTGAATTTGTTGGTCCTCATGCAATGGTTCATCAGGTCCTACATGTTCTTCTTAATCTCCACAATTTCTTTATCCAAATTCACGAACCTCCTTTTGAGGGTGCCTATAAAAAAATTTTTGTCCTCCATGGCCGAGGTATGGGGCTTATCTTGAGGAACATGAGGGGGACTCAGGGGCGGGGTAGGGTTATTGGGGGTTTCCATGGTTCGTTGGAGGTTGGGCAGAGGAGTGTTACAGGTCCTATAGGGACTCATATATCCTTATGAGGAACTATTCTTGGACTCAGTGGAGTGGGAGACATTTTCAGACAGGGAAAGCTCTTTAGAGGTCGTTTCCATCATCCTAATTTTACACTATTCCTTGGCAATTCTATTAGACCTCCGGTTCCCCAAGACACTTAAGTCCACCTCCAAATTAACTTGGCTTTCCATAATTTTCTTTTTTGGGCCTATAATCAGTCTCAGGAGTGATGTCAGCCTCTTTCCCCTCTTTGTATTCCACAGACTCAAAGACATACGACTCCTCCTGACCCTCTTTCCTACTCTTTTAGTTTCATGTTGGTTTTATGTATTGTAATATTTTCCTAATGTTTTCAAACATATGTAATAAAAATAAATTAATTAACTAAATAACATTTTCCCAATGTTTTGTAACACATTTCTACTATTTTGTAACATTTTCCTACTGTTTTCTAATATTTCCCTACTATTTTGAAACATTTGTAATAAAACTAAATTAATTAACTAAGTAACTAACATCTAATATTAATTGAAAAAAAACATTAAATTTACATAAAACAATATTGTATATTTTCTATAATATTAAATACCAAAATTAAAACATAAAAACATCAAATAATAGTGCAAGTACATTAATTTAACTAAACAAAACTTAAAAACATTTAAAAAAAATAAAACAAAAAAATAACTAACATATTTTTGGCCAAAGTACCCCTATTCCACTCCGTAATTCTCAAAAGGCGCTCAGTGAAATTTAGCCACTCAAATGATATTTTGGTCTATAAATAATTTGAAGGGTTCCGGCAGAACCATGTTTCGTCCAGACCTATTTTGGCCAAACCCGTTTCATCTGAAACACGTCTTCCACATCGACTCCACATGGCACCACATGTGTGCCACGTATGTACAGCCAAACACGCTTCAGCCTAAACGGGTCCAGCCGAAATAGGTCCGACCAAAACAAGCCAAATGGTCCTCAAGTGTTACACAGCTCCATACATTTACCCCTTGGTAAAGCCAAAGGAGGAAGAGATAGCCAATAAGACACCTATGCCTACGAAAGTCAAACACTTGTTGGATAAGTTTAAGGACATATCATATGTGATGGGACACCAGATACACTACCTCCTCAAAGCAAAATTTGTCATCAGATTGATTTTGTGTCAGGGGCATAATTGCCAAACAAAGCTGCTTACAAGATGACAAGAGAACAAAATAAGGAGATTTCAAGAAAGGTTCAAGAGCTTTGGGATCTAGGTATGATATGAAAGAGCATTAGCCCGTGTGTTTTTCCAGTAGTATTGGCTCCTAAAAAGGGAGGTAAAAGGAGAATGTATATTGACTCTAGGGTAATAAATAGGATAACAATTAGGTATAGATCTCTTATTCCTTGAATAGAAGACTTGATGGATTCTCTTAGGGGTGCTAAGTAGTTTTATAAAATAAACCTTAAGAGTGGATATTAAAAGATTAGGATGAAAGTGAGAGATGAGACATAGCAGTGGGTGCAGTCCTAAGTCAAGAAGGGAGGCCAGCAGCCTTCCTTAATGAAAGGTTAAATGAGGCAAACTCTAGATATTCATCTTATGACTTGGAACTATATTCATTGGTTCAATCTCTCAAGAAGTGGAGGCACTACTTTTTGCCAAAAGAGTTTGTGTTATTTACAGATAACCAAGCTCTTAGCTACATCAATACACAAGAGAAGCTCAGTTTGAGACACATAAAGTTGATGGAATTTCTGCATTCCTACACATTTATAATCAAGCACAAGAAGGGAGTGAACAAAAAATTTGTAGATGCACTTAGTAGGATATTTCTCACTGTCCAAGAGATACAATTGCAGAGCACAAGAGTAGAAATATTCAAGGACCTATATGAAGGAGATGCAAATTTCTCAAATATTTACAAGGTATGCACTGATTTTGATAATTATTTCCATAGTGAATATGCAGACTATACATTGCAGAATGGTTTACTATTTAAGGAGAAATAAGTATGTATTCCAAGGGGTTCCATGAAGGATAACCTCATCCAAGAGAAGCACAATGACATTTTGAGTGGACACTTTGGGTTAACTAATACCCTAGATCTTGTGGATAGATTTTACTATTGGCCTAAAATGTAGAAGGATGTAAGGAAGTATGTTGATCAATGTGGGTTATGTCAAAAAGCTAAAGGGACATCCTCAAATGCAGTGCTCTATCAGCCATTGCCCATCCCTTATATACCTTCGGAGTGCATAAGTATGGATTTCATAGTGGGGCTACCTAGAACACCAACTTGTTTGGATAGTGTGTTTGTGGTAGTAGATAGATTTAGTAAAATTAGTCACTTTATCCCTTGTAAAACAACTCATGATGCTTGTCATATTGCTAATCTTTTCTTTAAGGAAATAGTGAGAATGCATGGGCTGCCAACCAGTATTGTATCAGATAGGGATGTGAAATTTATGGCACACTTCTAGAAAACCTTATGGAAGAGATTGGGAACCAACTTGGCACATAGAATTGCATATCAACCTCAAAGAGATGCTCAAATGGAAGTAATCAATAGGGTACTTGGTAATTTATTAATATGTTTAACCAAGGAGTATGGGCAAGGATGGAAACAAGTCATCCCATAAGTAGAATTTTCCTATAATGACAGTGCTAATAGGACTACTAGTAAGATTTCATTTGAAATTATGTATGGATTACATCCAAGGGGTGTTTTTGAGCTTAGGGACTTAAATGGTTGTCAAGGGATCAATGGACATGCAGATGAGTTTTCTCAGTCAATGAGAGAGGTTCATGAACAGGTGAGAAGGACACTATTGGAGGCTAATAAGAAACTTAAAGCTAAAGTGGATGAAAAGAGAAGAATCTTATAGTTTGAGGTAGGAGAATTGGTGATTGTGTTTTTGAACAAATCTAGACTACAAAAAGTCATACCAAGCAAGCTACAAATGAAGAAGATTTGTCCATGTAAGGTGTTGACACCAAGTATGGCTCTAATGCCTAAAAAATATATTTACAAAAGGAGATGTCCATTTCTCCTATCTTAAATGTGAATGATATGATTAAATACAAGGGTCCAGAGATAGAGGATAAATAGTACAGTATAGAGGTGATTAAGGATGTGGTAGAATTCAAGGTTCCTGATCAGATCAAACCTCAAGCTTAGAAGGTACTAGATTCTAGAGTAAAGAAGAAGACTATACACAGGACCTGCATGGAGCACCCAGTGAAATGGAAGCATCAATCTGCCTAGATAGAAGAGGATAATTTCAAGAAGCATGGCATCATCCTAGATTTCATCAGACCTCAAGTACCCTAATTTCTTGTTACAAGGAGAGAATGGTGCAGGACCACCTTAAGGTCTTAGTAAAGATCTTTGACAATTTTAGCTTGAAGGTGGTTTAGGAAACTACCAGAGAAATAAGGACTGAGATAAACTCCCAAAGTGTGTGTGTAGATAGGAGTTTTCAAGTTTTGTTTTTTGTTTTAGTCCAAGAAGGTCCTAAGTAGTCAGTTTGCAATTGGTGACTAGGAAAGTCAAAGGTGGCCAAACAATGACCCAAATCCCAAAATGAAGAGAAAAATGTTATCCTGGTCTTTTTAGATGATTTTGGACCCAATAGAGTGATTCTGGAGAAATTGTAGCAAGTTGGAGGAGTTAGAAGACAAAGTTAAAAAAGTTGCTCATGACAACATTGCAAAGTTTTCATGACAACATTTCCTAGTATTTTGAAAATAGAATTAATTAGATTTAAATCCCAACCTTAGGGTCTCAGCATGTGGGTATGACCTATATAATTTTAAATAAACCCTAATTAAATGGTGGGATGATAGATTATACGGACTGAACTTGGAAAAAGGAACAATTTGTCTGGTTTTTGTGTTACAGAGCCTTCATACAAACTTTAATGGTTTGAATGGTGTTTTCTTGTGTTGTATTTTTTTGAAGGAATTCATGTAATTAATATGTGTGGTGTTATTTTAGCAATTTGGTACTTTCTTTTACTATGTTATAAATTCTTTAGTTTTTCCAATGTTGTTGGTCTATACAAAGGAACTTATGTAAACATGAAAGTGTCTTGAATTATCATGGTTGGTTCCTAATGGCCACTTGGAATCAAGGAGGGAACCCTATAAGTATTTTAAATATGTTTTTTTGGTTCAATGTGAGAAATGGATATATTTATGCAAGCAAGCCCTAGGCAGGTCCAGAGCCATTCGACTAGGAGATTATAGAGTTGTAGAGGCATAAAGCATGGTGGAATGGATTGGTTAGTGCCAATAAAGAGTATAATAATGTAGGAAAATGTGACAAGGATATGTGATTTCAAGGAGAAGTTCAAAGGAATCCATTAGTTCACTTAGTGAAACCAAAGAAGTCAGACAGGTTTTCATGCCCTAAAAACCCTTAAAAATAGGGGTTTGTTTGAAGTCCTATGTATGGAAACAATGGAGACCTAAGACCTATGAAATATTGAAGCCTAAGAGGTCCTTATAGAGAATCCAAAACTATTTTTTGGGTTTGTTAAGAGGGGTTGGGAGTAATTCCAAGATACTATTTTTAGGAGACCTAATTGGGCTAAAAAGGCTAAAAGGCCTAGAATCTAGGAAAGTATGAACTCGATGAAAAAAAAATTGAAAGAATCCATTAGAGTGGATCAATATTGAAGGAAGGTGAAGAGGAAATAGGTTGAAAATATATTCCTATTTTGAAGAACAATTTGGGAGCATAGTTGCTTGAATTGAGCCTTTGGATGCACAGTTGAGTAGAGAAGGATTGAGGACAGTTTGAAGTTGGTGGAGAGCTCTAGTTGGAGTAGAGGAACCATAGGAGTGTCCACTGATTAGGATAGAGAGAAGTACCCTAGTAATATTTGAGGAAAGACCTTAAGAAGGGAAATAAAGCTCTTATGAGTTAGATCTCCCCATCACTTTAACTTCACCTTTATCTCAGCCCGGTCTGCTATGGACACATGTCTTTTAGGTACAATATTGAAAAGGTTTAGAATTGCACAACTTATATTCAAGGAATTACGCCTACCATTTTATGGAATTTAATTTGACAGTCCCACATCAATATTGCAACCCTGACTGTATCCTACCATGTGCTACACGACACAAAGGTGTAAACCCGCAATAGCTATCCTACATGCATCTTTTGTTCATAGGAAAGCGCCAACCATTGGATTATAAAATATATGTCAGAACATTATCTTCCTACTAGCTCACCTAATTTCCATGTGTCACTCATGCATGATGCCTTGAAGAATAACTTCCTCGCAGCTCTTAGTCCCAGAAACGCACCCACCGTGCAATAGAAATAGATCTAAAGGTGAAATATACTCACCACATAGTTTTGATCATGCTAACCCCATGATTACATGAGGGACACTTGGCAATAAAGTGTAATGTTGTGAAGAATCAAAAATCTGCATCTTTTGGTCTTGGGATCACGCCCATCGTTAGATCAAAAGGAAGTGTCTGAACCTTATCTTCCCTCTATCCTTTAACATGTCAGACCCATGATCTAGGAAGGATAGGTGTCACATAGGTGCAATGCCTTGATGAAGTAAACTATTTGCATCTCAAGAAATTAAGGTATCATGGCTTCCATTAGATCGAAAGAAACTCCCATGACAATTGGGATAAATAAAACACGGCAGGGACTTAGGAACTTTAGGAAATAAATACATAGGCCTCGCTAGGACTTAAAGAACCATTAGGTGGCCCCATGGATGATGAATTAAACCACACAGGTTTAAGTAGAATAAGTGACCCAAAAAGGTAACTTGATTTTATAATGAAGACAACATACCTAGGGTTTTTCTCATGAAATGAACCAAGGTTTTTAAAATAATGACACATTAGGGATTTGGGACCATGTGAAACATTGAATAAACATGATCAAGTCTTCAATACTATAGAAAAACATTTATAGTCCTAACATATAGCTTAAAGGTTAGAGACAACTGATACACAAGAGTAGACTACGATTCAATAGTAAGAGCACTACTGAGAAAGGAGAGTCATCTAATCAAGCTGATATTCAATGAACTTCTACCTCATCAATTTCAAACAAGTCTAGTTGTCATTACTATGGGAAACATGGAAATATAGAAAATGTATGGAGAAGGAAAAGAGGTAAGTTACTGATTTCACCCAACTTTGATGGACATTGCTATAATTGTAACAAGTATGGGCACTCAAAACATTAATGCAGATCAAAGACTGAAAACAACACAAGAAATACAAAGTTTGATGGCCACTGCAATAATTGAAAAAAGTATGGTCACAAATCTGAAGAATGTGGATCACAAAAGAGAAATTAAAAATGGGTACTGAATCAATAGAATATGTCAAGAAATCGATAGGGTACATCCATACCATGGGACTATAACACAAGGATATCTTATTTAGTCTATGGAAGATATGGGCATTTTGTTTCAAATTGCATGTTGTTACATTGCAAGAACAATATAACATTTTTGAGAAACCCTGGGATGGCATGCTTCCATTGTCACAAGCTAGGTCACCTTTCCAAAGACTGCAGGTACTGAGGCAAATCTCCTACTAAGGAAGAAACATCTGAGAACCCCAAAGAGAATATTGATAAAATGAGAGATTAGATGAATAAGACATGGAGAAGAAAGACCATAGATGATGGAACATCATTAGGAACAATAAAAGGCACCTTGTCCTCTAAATTGGGTGCAACTGAATCTACCTAATCACGTAAGAGGTATGAGTAGGAACTGCAAGTTAAAATTCAAATCTTAAATCAGTTAATAATATATGTGCAGAGGTCCATATGAGCATACTTAGATGCATTAGGACACATATTTTTGAGCTTATGTTTCATATTTATTTTGTATAAGGAAAGTAAAGTTAGGTATTCAGTAAAGTAAATTGATGGAGCATTAATTTCTACTTTAAGACCATTGGAAAACCCAAACATATAAAAGTCATATATAGATTGCATTATCTATTATTATTACTTAAAGTTTTCTGGAATAATACCATGGGAGAAAAATTTACCATGTAAGGGTCCATTAAATTCAAAATTTAATTACAAAAAAAAATACTAAAACAAACAGTTTTGGAATTTATATGGTAGAGATGAATATATTTAAGAATGGTTGCATGTGACATCTCTAAATCAAGGACATGGTCCATAAATTTAGATGGAGTAACTAAAAATATATATAGTCTATTAGAAGTCTCCACGTGCTAATAAATCAACTATATAAGTTAGAAATTAGAGGAACTAGTTTCTAGGAACATTAAATAAACTATATAGATAACATTGTTATTAACCTTGATTTATTTTTTAGTAATCAACAATTGTAATAATGTTAGAGATGCATTATTTTAATTGATGGTCAAAAACAATTTGTAGGGATTAAAGTAGTGTGCAAACTAAGTAAAAAATTTAATATCAATCACCATAGAGACTAGGTTCTACCATTAAGAAAATTCAACATTAAGTTATGTAGTCCTCTTTAGTCCTACACATGATGTGGATGAGATCGTTGTTGTCCATATCCAATGGATGCAAGGTGGGTTTTTCCCAAAGCTGGTGTTTATCATTTTCAATAGATGTCTTGTGGCAGTGTTTTTGGAAGTATTGCCTCCATTCTTGGTGTGCCACTTTTCTAGTTTGAGAATCTTTTGTGTTTTGGGACATAGTATTTAGACTATTAAAATGTTTTAGGTTCCAATTTGTAAACACATTAAAGGGTTCATTTCTACATAGCAAAGATTCATGGAGCTTTATTTCATCCTTTCTACTTTTGGTCCTCTTTCCAGAGAGGTGTTTATTGTCACTATTTTGGGTTTTTGGCCAGTTTGGACTATTTTGACTCCTATTAAGTTTGATTCTTTGTGGATTTCCTTGTTTGGATGCTTTTGCCATCTCTCTCTCTCTCTCTCTCTCTCTCTCTCTCTCTCTCTCTCTCTCTCTCTCTCTCTCTCGGTCTTTGTTTGTGCTCTTCCCTGGTTTGGGGCTTTCGTTGGTGGATTTCTTCTTCATTGAATTATGGGTTGTACTCTTTTAGTGTCTTGGGGCTTGCTGGGATATGCAATGCCTTTTTCGGGGGTGATATAGAGGTTTTCTATTTTTTGTTCCTAATATGAATAAAATAAAGGAGGTTATCAAGACCTTTCTTATGCCTTTGTATTCTCCCTTATCTAGTGATTGTCTAGTTTCTCTTGAATCCTTCTTTCAAGTTTTTTTATAAATGTCAAGGTATTTCTGGACTTTGTGAGCTATTCTTTCATTGGTCAAGAGTTTTCTTTTGGTTGTGAGAACCATTGACATGAAACCTAGAGGAGTTTTCTACTCTTATTTGGTTCTCCTTTTTCCAAGATTCCTCTTTTCAGTTTTCTCACTTTTGTAAGTTCTTCAAGGTGTCTTGGCTTCTTGTAGCTAGGCTAGTGAGATGATCTCTATGGCTTTGGGTTGTCTTAGGAAGTAGTGAAGTTTGTAGTATCTTCTCTTAGTTTGAATTTTTGGGGGTTTCTTTTAGGTCTTTCTTCATGTTAGATTTGTTAACTTTCAAAGATGTAATTTTATTTTTGAATAGTTTTTGTTTTCCAGTTTTGTTACTTTCAGAGTTGCAAGCTTGGGGTCTTCTCTCTCTTGTTGGATACTAGTGGTAGATTCATGGTGTGCAGAGGTTTTGCATATTTCTTCAACCTTTTTCTCTTCACCCCTATGCGTTTACGCTGGCTTCTTTGTTTGGGGTGGTTTTGGTTAACCATCTCTATTATTTTTGTGGAAGAGAATTTTATTTTTATTGTTCTTTAGATTGCCTTATTAAGGGCTCTTATTGGGGTTAGTTTGTGGGAGCCTATTAAAAACTCACCTGATCAAATTAAGGGAACCTAGAAAAGCCTTTGGATCTCATTCAAGGAAGAGGGAGCCTTTAAAAAACCCTTTGTATTAATTCTAGGGACTTCGTCGTATTAATGGTGTACCTTGAGCTTTATCTATTTGGTGTCTTTTAGGCTGTTGGTTTGATGGTGATTGTGGGGCTTCTATTTGGATATGATTTATTTGTTGTTACTATTCATTTGAGAGTTCCAAATCAATCCAAAATTTGTTTGTCGAGGATTTTAGGGCCCCTTTGAAACCTATTTGACCCTTAATAAAAATAATGTATGTCAAAAATATTAATCCACTATGGCTTAATGATTCCTTACTACTAAATGACCGACAAACATCCTTATGGGCAATGCCAATGTGCATATAACTTAAAATTAATAATTTAATTTTTCCACTACCACGAAGAGTCATGCATAGCTATCAATGATAGAATTTGAGGTAGTTGATTAAGTATGAAAACAATTGTTTGATGTCCCACATGATATCAAAGGAATATGAAAAATTTGATCAATCCACAAGGCACAAGATTATAACTCTTGACATAGTGGTACACAATCAATCTTATTGAAAACAAAATAAACTCCACCAAGATTGATCAAAATAATGCAAGGAGAGATAAAGATGTATGTCCATATTTTCATTTATTAACTTTTAACAAGTAATAACACAAATTTACTCCAAAAAGAATATTTAGAAAACCTCAGTTGAATTTATTTAACGAAACAACTACATCACACATCACACCTAATTACTAACAAAGCATATCCAAGGGGCTTTTCCCCGTATGCATATTATAATTATTACCTAAAATCAAATCTATCATATTGTTAAAGATATCGTATCGACCTCCTTCATGTTTGTCATTTTCGTCATCTATATAATTGTCATTTAATATTATACGTAATTCATTAGTAATATAAGCGTTTACGGTTGATATTGTTATTTTGATAATCACAAAAATTACTATAGCTGATAAAGTGACATACTAGTACAGTCATGGTTGTTCAAAATTAATTTAAGTAGTAGTAAAATTTTATTGTCAATATTGTTGTTATTTTAATATGAGCGCTATGCAGTATAACGTCGGTTAAGCTTGATCGAAGGAACCTTTGAAGCAATGCGAGGCATTTGAAGCGTGTTGACTTCCCAATCTGGCTATCTAGAAATATAAGGAACCAAATTGTTAAAAATTATACAATTCCTGAATATGTGTATCTTAAGAAAAGAAATATAGCTGTCGAATACCTTGGATTGAAGAAAATGGTTCTCACCAATTAAAATTTCCTCCTGAAGATATTAAAAGTAACAGATTGTATAAGAAGAAAATAATTTTATAAATGTCAATGGTGCTAGCCTGTCCAGTCATATAAGTACTTCATCATATAAAATTCTGTCTTCTTATCATTTTTTTAATCAAACCTATAGTCCAAGCTTAACAAAGCGAATTGTAGAGATAAATAATTATCTTTGAGATAAATAATTATCTTTGAACATGCACATACCCGTTGCTGGATGTTAGCAATCTCTTGAATAAGCAATTCATCCTTCATACATAAAACTTATATCAATACAGTAAAAATTACCAACAAAAATGGAGGATATCTACAAACTTGGTTGAGTATTTGCCAAGATTAATTATAAAACTTCCGCTTATCTTTTACCTTCTTTGACCGCACCAGACCGACGCTTCCTACTAGGAAATTCTCAAGTTGTTTGAGTTCCTTTATGTCTAAACTTGAAATGTTTTCGCCTTCCAACATCCTATTTAAATTTATTAAATCTTATCTTTAGCAAAATTAGAAAATTATTCAACCAGTTATAAAGAAACTATAACTATTCTCAAAGCCTGTTTTACAGAAAGTTTCATTCAAAACAATTGCATAGCATAGCATACCTCCTTTCATTCGTCAAACTCTCAACCTGTTGCCTTAATCTTTTAACTTCTTGTTTCCAGAACTGAAAAGATTGGAGAGGCAAACAATCAACTAAGTTCTAACAACATACACAATAAAAGCATTTCCACATTGCTGTGCTCATTTTAACAAATAACATGCATTCTTTAATAAGAAAAAAACTACAATACTTTTCCGCTTTGAGAATGACTGAGATGCATGAACATATTGAAAGACAGTTTTTTAAAATGTGCTTTACTGTTTTGTCATATACAAAGATTGTAATAACTTTACCTCTTTGTCTGAACATGGGGATACTTCAGATATTAATTCCTTCCCACGTATCTTCCTATATCTCCCAATTGTTCTCATAACGCTACTCGGTCATCAACAATATTACCAATATTAGTTTGAATCTTAAAAAAGTTTAAGTTTGTTTATACAACTATAATTGAATACGAAATAAGGTAGATATGTAAGCGGCAAGTCTTAATTGAAAAAGATAAATAAATCGCCAAGCAAACATGGTAGCCGCGACAGATTATAATAATAGAGGAGTTCTTTCAAAGAGTAGTTATGGATCTGATTTAAAAATTTAAAAAAAAAAAAATTAGAAGTATTAAAAAACATTTCAAAATTTTATTGAATTTTAATTAAAGTGTTTGATATTTTAAATTGATAAATTGTCATTGTAAGTATGTATGTAAATTTTTTTGTTTTATATGTATAATGAGAAGTATTTAACAATGACAATAAAGTATGAAGTTTCAAAATTATGTAAATAAGAACGAAGATATTTAGGACATATATTTGAGAAAAATTATAATTATAAAATTAAAATATAACAACATATCTTAATAGAATAATAAATCTTATAAATGTGAATAAAATAAAATATAAAATGCAACAAAATTTAATGTGAAGGTGAGAAGTATTTAACAACGACAACAATGACAACAAAGGATGAAGTCTCATGTTACGTACATAAGAACCAAAATACCCTATACAAATATTTAAGAAAAAATATAAATATAAAATTAAAATATAAATAATATAATTTAAAATTAAAATAAATCATATAACTGTAAATAAAAAGAAATATAAGATACTATTTGCCATATTTATCTTTTCTTAACGAATAGGCATGTCCATTAATAAATTTAAAAGATACAATACACTATTCACAAAAAAGAGAGGACACAAGATCACTCCATGAAGTCACTCAGGTTAAGCCTGGATAAATAGTTGCACTAGAAAAATGAGCATAGTCTGCAAGAGTTGTTGGGAAATTCTTCTGATCTTTGCAACCCTATACATTAAAAGGGTCAGGAATGTCATCTGGAAAAGACAACCCCTCTTATGTAGTTGCTTTATCTTCTTTTTTTTCCTCCTTCCAGGTAGGAAAAATGCCTAGGGGAAACCTTGAAAGTCATTCTGATGAACTCACCAAACTTGAATATTTGTTGGTTTATGGCCAACATAAACCACCAAGACCTAAAGAGCTATTGACACCTCTTGTGTGCCAACGAAAGGTTGAACCACCTTACGATGGTGGAGTAAGGTTGAAAATCTCTACCTTTACTATACTAGTGGTGAGGAGCGTGAGAGCGTGGAGTGTAAGAGTTGTAAATATAAAACTATGGTCACACCATTAGCCATTGGATGGAGACTGGTCACTGGTAATAAAGGGGTCAGACATAACTATGGAAAACATATAAGGGGAATTTCCCTAATATTTTAAGAGCTCCTACAGGTGGGCCAATTTTCATGCCTCTTTATTGGCTTGTACTTGACTCGAAAGCATGAAATTATAACAAAGACAAACTTTAGTATAAAATAAAATGTTTTATATCAAGAGATTCGTGAGAACAAAGAACAACATTTCTATCTTTCCACAAACTAAACTGGATTTCTACCCTAAAAGTAGGCTAAATTTGTATTAATTTTAAAGAGATCGAACGAGAATATGGTAGAAAAATAATATACAAGAAAAAGTGTTCATGCCAAAATGGTTGAAACAATAATGTATCCAAGTCCACAACTAGTGAGATTTTCTATATTACCAAAATAGATGTATAAAAGTATTAGGTTTCCCACTAAATCAATAATAAGGACCTAACACCCCTAGATGCACAAGGAAAGAGCCCAATGGAATGCCTTGTAACAGAATACACTAGGCAAAGTGATTTGTCTTAGGCTCAATAGTGAGAGTCCAAAGAGTGTTAAATAGATGATATTATGTAGACTAGAAGGATTTTAAGTTCCACCTGAGATTCAAGGTTGTAACCATGGGAAAGTGTAGAACAAGCCAATCACAACCCAACTTCGGTTTGTAATTACTGAAAGATGTATTGGGAAACCACTGCCAATCCTTCCATAATAACAAGAAAGAGTATATGCTATTCTTATGAAGCATATTCAAAGCTAGTACTGATACCACCCGGTCAAAAGGCTAATTATATAGGTGGGTGAGATGGAACTAATCTTGTAAATATTCTTAGGTATGAAGAATCATGGTAGCACAAGAAAAGAGATCCCAAAGAGTAGAGCTTGCACACTTATGAAAGCGCAAATCATGAAATCTAGATACATGAGCTAGAGGAAGCTCCTAAACGCTTATGATAGGTGACCACCCTATATTATCCAGGTTAAAAAAAGAAGCCATATAAAAAAACCAACCCCATCGAAGCAGAGCCACAAATTAACAACTTCCCAAGTGTACCAAATTCTTTTAGCCATATAATTGCCCTGAATATCTACAATATGTTTAATAACTAGAAGGGTTTTAAAACCAACCCCTCTAGGATAATCTGTTGAAGTGAATTTCCTAAAGAAATATAATGTCTGAGAAGAATTTTTCAAGCCTCATTACTAGAAATGGCCTAAATAACACATTCAAAACACAAGGATAGCCCTTGTTTCTAGGTTGAAATAAATCCAAGGTCAGTGAATTCTCTAAGGAGGCAATAGTACTCCCATGCAATACTGTGAAAGCCATGATGATTATTACCATAAACCTAGAAAAATTCCCAGAAGATATTTTCCAATTATCTTTAATATTCCTTAGATGAGGTCCAAAGAAAAAGTAATAAACACAAGTAGAAACCAATATTGTGGAACAAATATATAATTTAATTGCTAAAGAAAGAGGCTTGATAATCCACTACACAATTTTTTTCTCTATCTTGAGTAAAACTTCATTCCAAAGATCAACTATAGAGTCCTGAAAAAGCAAGGGGAACCCCAAGGAATTATTTTTTTCCAATGCTGGATCCACTTTCACCCATACTTTATTCACATCCATCAATACTATATAATCCAGGGTGGAGCAAGATGGAAGGATTGGATGTAACACATGGTTTGGTGTCATTGAATCGTCAACCCTAAAACTAGATGAAAAGTCTTAAGGAATTAAAGTGAAACCTACATATTATTCTCATCCACAATAAAAGTGAGAAAACAATCATCCAAAAAATGACCATTAACAAGTTTATAAGGTGACTCATCAAGAAAAATAACCCTAATGTGTCCTTTCAGAAAAGAAAAATCCAAAATATAGGTGGAGTCATAGATTGCTAAAACATGAAAAAAATGGGCCAAAGGGAAACCGACACAGTGGAAGAAGGAAACTAGGTTAGTTTGCCGAAAACTCACATCATAGACCCAAACTCTTATTCTAAACAACCACTTGTCCCAACGTGATGCCATTCACTTCTCACTTAGAACCTTTCATAAATCCCTAAGACACATAATTTGTGTGAAAGCATCCTAGGATCAACTCAAAAACCTAGACCTACATGTAATATGATTTCAATGAGGTGAACTCACAAGTGTGGAGAGTGGATAAATACACTTATCCTTGGTTCATTCGATTCCAACCAACTCACTCCCAGAGGATCTTGAAGGATTTGGGTTCTTCAAAGTATTCTTTTCTAAGAGGTGTAATTCACAATTAAGTCAACCTATTAGGAATAATAGTCCATAAGACAACTGAGAGGGGGTGAATCAGTTATGATATAGATTATTAAAATTTAAACTTTATAAACTAAAACTGCAATACAAATGATAACACAGTAAATACCAACACAATAACACAATACTTTTTATCGAGGAAACACAGTTAAAGGTAAAACCCCGATGGGAATTAGCACCCATAAATAATGTACTTAGATTATAGTATCCCTGTTAAAAGATTTAGCACTACTAGGAGCTTATTACAAAATTATAATACACAGTCCCTGTTAGGAGACAAGCCATGTTAGGATTCAAGAGAAGTAGTAGGCTCACTACCTAGGCACACTTCCCAAATAAGGTTAAAGCCACCCTCAAGGATTCATAATCCAAACAAGTGTATATAGGAATATACAATCCAGTGAACTATCTAATAGCAACTTTCTTTTCTTGGTAAGTTCCAATGAAGTATTCTTGTCACAAACTCTGCTCTATATCTAGCAGCTAAACAAGCCTCGCAGCTTTCAGTTCTCTTTCTTTTTCAATCTCTTTCAATACCACATATTTCAAAAAGAAAAGATCTCTCATATCTACCCTATTACAATAATTCATTTGTGCGACCAGTTAAGCTTTCTTAATACACAAATAATTAATTAGGTTGGCCAATTAAGATTTCCCACTATACAAATAATTGTTTAACCCCTTCCTAAGATACACATGGTACCTATAACAAGAAATTATCAAATACAATCCATTAGTTATACTCCCAGATCCGCAATCCATGCTCATAATTCATGTCACACGCTACATGTCTAAATTCGGCCACCAAATAGGTCTACTACATAATACACAGCAAAGATGACATCACTAGTATGATCATGCCAATCAAACACAATGCATTATTCAAAAATATGTCTACAATCCTCTAGTAAGTTCGCTTCACCAAAAATATCTTCGGCAGTAAGATATACCCAAAACACTGAGACCCACTTTGTCAAGCATCACAGTTACAGTCCAAAACCAGTCTTCACTAAATCAACTATAACATCCTCAATATGTAACATAAATCCAAGAAACCTTAGGAATAAGGTCAAAACACATCCTTTTCATATAACCAACTTCGATCATTCTGAAACATTCGTACAGTGTCCGTACACTTCTACCAGTGAAGTAACCAGTCTCTCTTCTTCATAGAAACATATGTTGACATCAGTGACAAAACATAAATATCAACATCATGAATAGTATCCAAATCTGATATCATCCAACAATCTCCCCCTTTGGCATTGATGGCAACATATGGGAAAATCCATCAACCCAAAATCAACTCAAAAATACTCTCTCCTCTCAATACAATCTTCTCAATATCCTTAACACAGATCTCCCAAAAATGTAAGGTATTTTCACATAGATTCCTTCCCCCTCTAGCAGTAATGGAAAAGGTGCCATAACTCATCTGTAATCTTCTATAGATTTTTCAAATCTTCATGTCCAACAGCTAGGTGCAAGGTCATCCAAATGTGCTCTAGTGTTCCTTCGATTACTCCCCCCGAGGAGTAGATCCATACATCAAGTCCAAAAAATTATATAGCTCTAAAGGAGGGGCTTTGACCCCAAGCATCTTTTGGCAAAGGTTTTGTAAATATATATGTTATCTGTTGCTTTGTGCTAATATATTCTAGTTTAATTTCTTTATCTGCTACATTCTCCCTCAAGAAATGATATTGAATAGAAATACATTTAGTCTTCAAATGCATTACAGGATTCTTTGACATATTCACTGTGCTAGTGTTATCACAATGGATAACCACTGGTTCTTCAAAAATTATTCCAATGTCCTTCAGCATTTGTTTCATCCAAATAACTTGTGTGCAATTTATTGCAGCAGTAACATACTCTGATTCAGTGGTAGATTGAGCAATACAGTTCTCCTTCTTTCTTAACCAAGAAACCAACCTTTTCCCAAGGAAAAATGTACCACCACTAGTACTCTTTCTATCATCCACATTACCTACACAATCAGCATCAGTATAAGCCTGTAAAATAAAATCATCTGATTTTTCATACCTTAATCCATATTTTGTTGTTCTTTTCAAATATCTAAAAATTCTTTTCATAACAACAAGATGTGTCTCTTTGGGATCTGCTTTATACCTTGCCACAATACTAACTGCATTGGTAATATTTGGTCTAGTGTGAGTTAGATATTGCAGACCACCAGTCATAGACCTATAATTTATTTGAACTACACTTTGAGTCTCATCATTACTAGTTAGTGTATGTCCAGTCACCATAGGTGTTACAAGAGGTTTAAAATTTGTCTTTCCAAACTTATTCAACATTTCCTTAAGATACTTGGTCTTAGATATAAAAATGCCATTCTTACTTTGATTAATTTGCAAACCGAGAAAAAAATTCATTTCACCAATCATTGACCTCTCAAATTCATTTTCCATTTCTTTAGAGAAATTCTTACTCATCTTATCATTTCCTCCCAAAAAGTTATCATCAACAAAAACTTCTATGATTAAGATTCCATCTTCATCATTTCTTAAATATAAATTATTATTTCCATTACCTTTTTTGAAACCAAGACGAAGTAGATACTTGTTTAGTCTTGGATATCATGCTCTAGGTGCTTATTTTAGTCCATATAATGCTTTCTTCAGCTTACAAACCATGTCTCCCTTCACTATCAAAGGAAATCCACCAGGTTTCTCAATGTAAACTTCTTCTTCTAGATCACCATTCAAGAATGTTGATTTCACATCCATCTGATATACTTTAAAGTCTTTATGTTTAGCATAAGCATGAAATAATCTCATAGCTTCCAACCTAGCAACAGGAGAAAATGTTTCTTCATTGTCTATGTCTTCTTGTGTTGAGTAGCCTTTACACACAAATATAGCCTTGTTTCTTACCATTGTTCCTTCCTCATCCATCTTATTTCTAAAAACCCATTTCGTTCCTATCACATTTGTGTTCTGAGGTCTTGGAACCAATTCGTAACTAATTTTTGTTCTTTATCTATTCAAGTTCTTCTTCCATAGCTTTAGTCTAAGATTTATCTCTACATGCTTCAAATTTCTCTCTTAAATATGTAACCCACATCATTCTAGAAAATTCATAAAAAAAAAAGTATAAATTACCTTTCAGCATAATATGTTCTAGTTCTTGTAGGACCACATAGATCTGTATGCACTAGATCCAACTTCCCTTTTGTTGAATAAGATTTTATTTTTTAAAACTACATCCAGTTTGCTTCCCCATAACACACTCTCTACACATAGTGTTAGATGTCTTTACAATCTTAGGTAGATCTCTTACATCATTAGTCACACTTGCCTTCACAATGTTATCAAAGTTGACATGAAAAATTCTTCTATGCCATAGCCAACTGTTATCAACCTTCACAATAAAACAAGAAGCTTCAAATGTATTCAATTCAAATACATTACCTCTATATTTAGTACCAGATGTGATCAAATCTCTTGATTTACTTCTGATAGATAATTTCCCATCAATTATTTTCAATTGATAACCTATGTCCACAAATTGTCCAACACTCAAAAGATTATTCTTAAGTCCATCAATAAGTAATACATTACCAGTATTTTTCTTTCTGTCTAGAGAAATATATCCAACTCCAATGATGATTTTAGGAGTATTGTCACCAAATATAAAAACACCACCATCATATCTTTTTAATTTCAAAAATTTATTTTTTTATCTCCAGTCATATGATGTGAACAACCATTGTCTATAACCCATTCAGATTTCTTTTCAACACGAGATACTAAGGATTTTTCTTCATGTATAGGTTCATCTTCCTTTATAGAAATAAATCCAATTTCATGATAGTCACCATCATCATCAGAAACACCCTCACTAGTATACTAACATTCCTTATTTTTAGGATACTTTGATTTGTAAAACTTAGGTTAATGCTTAGGAACCCTTGTAGGATATCTAGATGAAAAATGACCAGTCTTGTTACATGAAAAACATTTCAAAGGAAATTTTTCTTCAAAATTACCATTACCTCTCTTCTCTCTTCTAGAAATGAATGCTACCACTTCATCTATCTTTCTTTCTTCCTCCCTTATTAGTTCCCATTCCTCAGCATAGTCTCCAAGATCTTTTCTTAGGTCACCATAGATGTTGCTCGCAATTCCTGATAAGGTCTTTTTGTTCTTATGCATAGTTGGCTTGAATGATGACTCAAATTCAGGTAAAGTATCTCCCAATTTTGCGGCCTCAAAAGTATTTATTTTCTGAATCAACATCTCTCTAGTGATGTTTTGTGTCAAGGGTATAGTCTCCTCTATAGCTTGTATGTTGGTTCTATAAGTAGGTGTCAAAGATCTGAGTCTCTTTGCAATCACTTCTTCCTCACTGTAAGTACCTCCAGAGTTTCTAATGCTAGTAACTACTTCAGTAATTCTATGTCCATATGACCTAATGTTTTCATTGTCTCTTATCTTCATTGATTCCATATTTGTCTTCTAGTTCTGTCGATTTTCATGTTTTGTAAACTTATCTCCTTCATATAGTGCCTCCAATCTTGTCGAGATCCCATGTATAGAATCCAAGTCTTTTACTTCTGTGAATTCACCTTTAGAAAGTGCACTGATCAATGATTCCCTTGCAACCATATTACATAAAAATAGTTTCTTTTCATATTCAATAGCTTTCTCCATTTCATCCTCAGTTGCTATCTTCTCATTCTTCTTTGGGATCATCCAATAGTAAATTCCCAAACATAGCAAATGTGTTCTCATCTTGTTCTTCCGACTATCAAAGTTTTCAAGATCAAGTTTTGAAGTTTCCTTCCTATAGTAAGACATCTTCAAGATCACTTCAAGTTGTTAATATTTCTCTCTAACGACCAGTACCTCCGATACCAAGTTTTAAGAATAAAATTCCACAAGACAACTAAGAGGCAGGTGGATTAGTTGTGATATAGATTATTAAACATTAAAATTTATAAACCAAAACTGCAATACAAACGATAACATAGTAAATGCCAACACAATGAAACAATACTTGTTGTTGAAGAAACCCTGTTAAAGGTAAAACCCCAGTGGGAATTAGCACCCACAAATAATTTACTAAAATTATAATATCCCTGTTAAAATATTTAGCCCTGTTAGGAGCCAAGAAAAGTAGTAGGATCACTACCTAGGCATACTACCCAAAGAAGGTTAAAGCCACCCTCAAGGATTCGCAATCTGAACAAGTCTATATAGGAATACACAATCCAATGAAATATCTGATAGCATCTATCTTTTCTTGGTTAGTTCCAATGAAGTATTCTTGTCAAAAACTCTATTCTACATCCAGTAGCCAAAAAAGCCTCACAACTTTCACTTTTTTTCTTTTCAATCTCTTTCACTACTACATCATTCCAAAATAAAAGATCACTCATATATACCCTATTACAATAATTCATTGGGTCGGCCAGTTAAGCTTTCCTAATACAAAAATAATTAATTAGGTTAGCCTATTAGGCTTTCCCAATATACAAATAATAGTTTAACCCCTTGCTAAGATACACACGGTACCTATAACAAGTAAACATCAAATAAAATCCATCAGTTTTACTCCTAGATCCACAATCCACGCTCACAATTCATATTAGATGTTACATGTCTCGAGTCAGCCACCAAATAGGTCTCCTCCAGAATACACGCCACAACTGACATCACTTGAATGCTCATGCCAATTGAACACAACCCATTATTCAAAAATATGTCTATAGTCCTCTAGTAAGTTCACTTCTCCAGAAATATCTTTGCAAGTAAGATATACCCAAAATACAAATACCTTATCTATCAAGCATCACAGTTACAGTCTAGAAATCAATCTTCACTAAATTAACTGTAACATCCTCAATATGTAACATAAAGCCAAGAAACCTTAGGAATAAGGTAAAAATGCATCCTTCTTCATATAACTAACATCCATCATTCTGAAACATCCATACAGTGTATGTACACTTCTGTCAGTCAATTAACCAGTCTTTCTTCTTCACAGAAATATATGTTGATATCAGTGACAAAACATGAATATCAACAACATGAATAGTATCCAAATTTGATATCATCCAATATGACCTAATTAGTTTTTCAGCCGTATCTTCCTAACTTCCCAATGAACCTTCCAAATAGTCTAGGGTTCTAGATATCCTTTTGGGAACTCTATAATATTCCAAAGTCTTAGGTATAAACTCCTTCGTCTAATAGGATAACCCTTACTAGGATAAATAGGCCTAATAGACCTAATTAGGCTTAAGTGACAAAGAAACCACCCTTCAATGGTTTGGTCCACCAAAAATAATTGTTCTAACAGTGCTTCCAAACCCCTATAACATCAAATCCAACATTTAATCAAACATATCCACCCTCGAAGAATGATTGTTCACCAACTTACCCTCTTTAACAGGCCGAACACATAGAGATGCTCGAGCAGGGATTTGATTGTTATCACTACAAAATTTATCTTCCTTTCTAAATCTTTTTAGAATAAATTACACTTTTGATCTAATTTCATCCCTCAAGGGCCATGAGATTCCCATGGTCAAATGTCAAGAGACGGACATTTTTATAGTTACGCCCTTGAATACTGAGGGTTTCAGACCATGTCTTAGAAGTTTTAATGTCTTTCCATAACTAAAATTAATCAATTCACCTCAATCCAAGTTCATAGGTTTCCTAGTTCATCTCCACATACACCTGAATAATTTGCGTAGTAAGATCAATCAATGTGGAACAATGGCACATGCTACAATCACAAATTTGTGTATTGTATTGCTTTAGAATTTTAATTATAAAAAAACCCTTACCAAATTGATCCAAAATGATTTAAATAGACCAACTCCAACTAGCCCAACCAACATTTGAACAACCTGGTCATTGTGAGTAGTTTGGCACCCATATTTGAAATTTTATCAATGTTGTCAAAAATGTTGTCAAGCAACATTTTGACAACTTTTGCATTTTTTGTTCCTAACACCTAGTGATGAAAATTCCTTCTAGACTTCAAATATATACTTTCTATGATCTTATTAACATGTTGACCACATTTGACCAGGTTGGCTTGTCAATGCCTAACATGTCAATGGACTTACAAAATGGGTCTTATTACATTACAAATTGGTCACAATGACCTTTATGATCATTCTAACTTATTTACATTTTCCTCATGGAATACCAGGATTAATCATATGTTTCCAACTAGATATTGGGGTTCTCTTGCACCATACTCCCTAGGTAACATGATCTCAAGTCCACTTGAGCTGAGTTCTTCTACATTAGAACCATGCTTCTTGATCTCTATTTCATCCATCCATACTACATCTTCCTCAGGAAATCCATGCAATTTTACCAATTACTACTTGTACATATTCTTCCTGGTCTTCTTTATAATATTTGTATCCAAGATTATTTCAAGATTTAAAGGTTTTCAAGGTGTAAAATACTTATCCATCTCTTCATCTTCTTCCATCTGCATGTTTGCACATACATTCACATCTCCCTTATAGGGTTTTAAGTCTGCAATATTGAAAATGGGTTAAATACCAATGTTAGAAGGAAATTCAAGTTCTTATGCATTTAAACCATTTTTGTGACATTTTCTATAAGGGCTAAGTATTTTAATCATCAATTTGATAAGCTTACCCTTTGGTAGTCTCTCTTTCTTAGAGTTTTCCCAAACTAAGTCCTCAACTTGGAATTGTACATCTCTCATCTTTGTATCTTCTGATTCTTTTTATTTCTCTTCTAACTTTTGTAATGTGACCCCAACCTTATCATGAATCTCCTTCACACCCTTAGCAAATTATTCTACATTTGTACTATTCTAAGCATTACTAGGAAATTCTCTAAGATCTAACACTGCTCTGGGATTTAACCCATATACTACTTAAAAAGGGATTTTAGATGTACTTAAGTCCACTAGATCATTATATGCATACTATTCTTGTGAAAGGGTAGAGTACCACTTCTCCCTATGTTATTTTGTAAAACACCTTAAGAGATTTCCAAGGGAACTATTTACAACTTATGTTTGACCATTTGTCTAAGGATGGCAAGAAAAACTAAGTGACAAGTTTGTCCCCAACTCTCTCCAAAGGGTTCTCCAAAAGTGCCCTACAAACTTGACATCTCTACCAGATACTATGTTTAATGGAAGTCCATGTATTTTCACTATTTCCATGAAGAGGACACCTGCAGTGTAGGATGCGTCACTTGTGATTTCACATGGAAAGAAATGTTCCATCTTACTTATCCTATCCACCACAAAAAATATGTTGTCAAACCCATTTTTTGTTCTTGGTAATCCCATCACAAAATCTATACTAACACTTTCCCAAGGTCTAGATAGAATGGCTAGTGGTTGGTATAGACAGAGATTGGTGGTTACCCACTTTTCCTTCTGATACACCTCACATTACTCAACAAATTTCCTTACACCAGATTGCACTCTAGTCTAATAATAAAATATTTTGACCTATTCTAGTGATTTATCCAAGCCAAAGAACTCACTACGACTCCCTCAATGTTTTTACATTACAAGGTTGTCCCTCATGGAACATTTGGGTATAAAAATTTGGCTACCCTTAAACAAATCCCTATATTCTATTAGATATTTTGCATACTCAACATGATATTAAGTAGAAAGTTTAGAGAAAAACTTTTAGATTTCATGGAGGTCTTCATCTCCTTCATACATACAGGATATTTTAGTGTATTTATGCACACACTATGTAATTGCACTTCTTGGACTGGTAGGACCCTTCTTCTCAAAACATCCACCAACTTTTTGGGTTGTTTTTTTTATGCTTGATAGTGAATGTGTAGGCTTGGATTGATTCTTCTAACTTCATATTACTATGACTAAGTTTGTCTTATCTATTAAGGTAACCTCAGGCTTGGTTGTCTGTGTAAACAACAAAATTTTTTGGCAACAAATAGTGCCTCAACTTTTTGAGTGCCCTAACTAATGTATATATCTCCAAGTCATAAGAGGAGTACTTCCTCTGCACTTCATTAAGTTTGTCACAAAAAAGGCAATTTGTCTTCTTGACTAATCACTCTTCCTAGAGCTATGTTAGAAGCATCACACTCTATTGTAAAATCTTATCAAAATCATTGAGAGTAAGGACTAGTTGTTTGGATGCATTTTCCTTCAACAATTGAATGGACTTGTTTTCTTCTTCTATCAAAAAAAAATTTCATTTTGTCCACCCTTGATTGTCTCCAATATAGAAATACAAACATTACTAAAGTTCCGTATGAAGTTCATGTAGAAAGTAGCAAGACCATGAAAGATTATCACACATCCAAATCTTCTATCAGTTGGGTAATTGAATATGGCCTCCACCTTATCAGGATCCATATTCAGATTCCATTTGGAAATCACAACATCCAAGATATACTAGCTCTTCTTGCAAGAAAGCACACCTCCCAAAACTCATTCATTGCTTTTCATCATGAAATTTTTTTCAAAACTTGATCGAAATGTATTAAATGATCTTCTCTTTTATTTCTAAATACTATAATATCAGCTAGGTACACTACAAAAAAATTTCAAATAAATGGTTTCAAAAATTCATGAGCCTCATGAATGTACTAGGGGTATTTGATAGACCAAAAATAATCACTCTCTATTCATAAAAACCCTCATTGGTCTTAAAATTTATTTTCCACTCATCTCCTTCCCTTATCATTATATGGTGTTATCCACTTTTCAAATGAACCTTGGAGTAGAACCTTGCACCCCCAAATAATCTAGCAAATCCTCAATCCTTCGCATTGAGAAGCTATATATAATTTTGATTCAATTAATGGCCCTAGAATACATAAATAAACTCCACGTTACTTCCTTCTTAGGAGTGAAAATGTTCGGGACATCACATGAGCTTAGAATTTTTCTTATCAGTCCTTTATCCAATAGTTTGTGTACTTGCTTAGAAATTTCTTCATTTTGTATTGGTGTCATGATCTACGCTAGTTTATTGGGAAATGTGGCACCAAGAATAAAGTCCATGTTATGACTGATCTCTCCTATTGGTGGTAATGACCTAGGTAAATCTTATACAACTATCCCTTTATACTTATCTAACAAATCCCTAACCTATTTAGGACCTACTTCCCTCTTCTTTTTTGGATTCCTATCTTCTTGTTTAGGTACAATCACCAAATCATAGCATGGGGTATTATTCTCATTCCTAAATGCTAATAAATCTTTCCCTCCTACAAAAATGATCTTGGAATCCCTCTGCCCCATTGGATTATTAGGTAGTGGTATCATAGTAATGGTTTTGTTATCTTTAGTGATGATGTATGTGTTTCTATGGCCATCATGGTGTACTTTCAAGTCATACCGCCATGGTCTCCCTAGAAGAAAATGACATGCATCCATGGGCAATGTGTCACAGAGAACATTATCCCTATATGCATCAATATGAAACTCTATCCAAGAATATTCTTCAAGCAAAGTATGTTGCCCTTTTTTATCCAAGAGACCTTATAAGGAAAAGGGTAAGGTGTTCTCCCTTAATTTTAATTTTTCTACCATTCCAAGTAATACATGATTTTAAGTACATCCTCAATCTACATGAAATCAACATACCTTTCCCATGAATTTGCAAGTTGTCTGGAAAATAGACTTCCTTACTCCTTATCATAAGAGTATCTCATGGTTCTAGATCTGCATAAGTGTCAAGTGAATTCACATTTTGAAAGTTATCTTCTTTGACCAATAGTATTTTTATTACAATTGTGGACAGTGGATAAATACACCTATCCTTAGTTCATTAGAGTCCAACCAACTGATTCTAAAGGGTTCTTGAAGGGTTTGGGCTAATCCAAACATTCTTGCCTAGGAGAGGCCTAATTAACAATTAGGTCGACCTAATCAAATTTTCAGCCTTATCTTCCCCACTTCCCAAAGGACCTTCCAACTAGTTTAGAGTTCTAGATACACTTTTGGTAAACCTATAAGATTCCAAACTATTAGGTCTCACCTCGTTATTCTAATGGGATAGACCTTACGAGGCTAAATAGGCCGAATAGACCTAATTAGGCTTAAGTTACAAAGAAACCACCCTTCAATTGTTTGATCAACCCAAACTAATGGTTCTAATAGTATTGTCACACTATTAAAATAAAAAAATCCAACATTTAATCATAAATATCCACCATCCAAGTATGATTGTTCACCAACTTACCCTCTTTCATAAGGCGGTCACATACATATGCTTTACTAGAGCTTGATTGTTTTCACTACAAACTTGATCTTCCTTTCTAAATATTTTTGGAATATATATGATACATTCCTTCTACTTGGAATCCCCCAATGACTGTGAGATTCCCATCGTGAAATGTCAAGAGAGGGACTTTTTTATGGCTAAGCCCTTGAACAGCGAGGCTTTTAGACCCTGTCTTAGAAATTTTGAATGTTTCTCCCTCCATAATTAATACATTCACTTTAAAATAATTTCAGAGGGTTCCTATTTCATCTCCCCATATGCCTGAATGATTTACACAATAATTCAATCAATGTTGAACAATAGCACACATTGCAATCATGAATTTGTAGGAAAATATCAGTATTATATTGCTTTAGAATGCCAATTACAATAACCCATTGCAAAATTGATATAAAAGGCTTTAAATAAACCAAATCCAACACCCCAACCAAATTTTAAACAACCTAACCATTGCAAATAGGTCACAATGATGTTTAGGATCACTATAATCTCTTTATATCATTTGATTAGACAAATACAATGAGACTTCATATGTTTTCACCTACATATTGGGGTGCTCCTACACCAAAAACCATGGCAAATAGATCTAAACAAGCTAAAAGATTCAAAGTATTGTTCGCTGATAGTGATGTGCATTGAAGCATCCCCAAAAATCAAACACATAGATTGAATGAAACAACCTGGGCTAAACCATAAGGCTTTGAGAATGACAAGAATGAAAGGTCATTCAATGCAATCATAGGCCTTAGCAAAAAAAATTTGACAAAGATGGCAATTTTTCTTAAACTTCCAAGCCAATTCTATACATTTCCAATTCACAATAATATTGTCTAGGATCAACCTACACTTAATCAAAACTAGTTTGGCTGGGATGAAAAAATTGTAGATTAAAATTTTTAATCTTAGGAAAAAAGGGCTTTGGTAATGATTTTGCAGAGGATGATGAACAGAGTAATGGGATACCAATTGAAAATATCCTTCTAATTCCCCGTGTCAGGAAAAATTTAATATTTCCTTTATTAATAAGTTGACATAGAGATTGAGAATGAAAGACCACTAAATAAACCTTATGTAGGTAGGAACCAATATAGGTATAGAGAGCCTTGTATAATTTAGAAGGGAAGCCATCAGAAAGTTAGGTACTTTATCAACTGCCATGAAGAAAATTACACCTTTTAGATTTTCAAGAGAAAGCATTTGATCACAAAAAAGCCTATTAAGAATAATAAAATTGAGAACTAACTACAACAAGGGAATACTTTAGGGCTTGTTCGTGTACATGGAAATTTCCTTGTGCATTGAACACCTTCTCATAATGTTTAACAAAGGCTTGAAGGACATCTGACAACTCAGAGAGTGTCATTTGATCTTCCTTGATTTATTTGATCTCAAGGGAAGAATGACATTCTCTAAGATGAAATAAAAATATTTAAATATAAAATATCCTAGCTTGAGCCAATACAATTTGTCTTTATATTGATCATCTTGAGCAACATGACTATTAGCACTTTTTTTACAATCACAAACCTAAGAAACCCAAACCTTCAAGTCTGGAAAAAAATTGTTCATAGCTAGAGCCTCTGTTGTCGCATGTAGGTCTATGGTAGCCATTTCATAGGACTACTAGTGGTACATGACCAAATGATTACCATAAATATATTGAAAATGCATATTATGTTAGATAACATAATTTTACAATGTAATCCATCTAGTTAGTTGAGTGGGTTGACTTTAAAGATTCCAAACCCTTTGAATGTCAGATATTAGGGGTAAATGACTCAATAACAAATTATTTAACAAAAATTATATTTAGAAGGATTTACACATCCTATTATGAATTCAATGTTAAATTTGATGGCATAGTGGTCTAAAAAGATGACCTCAAGGAGAGGGAAAAATGATAAATCCAAGTATTTCCCCAAAAAAAATTCTACAATGGATAGCCCCATTATTACTCCAAGTGTTATATACACTCTAAGGATTGTTTTAGTTGATATTAGGACTAAAAATACCTATTTTATTGCACATGTAAAACCAAGCCTTTTTATCCAATTGTCCAATAGAAAGTAAAAACAACCTCATTATCTAAGGAGAGATATGAAATCTTTCAATAGCATCATTTGGGTGATAAATATTAATGATCCTAAAATAATGGTTACCAACTAACATAAGGACCCACACATGCCTTTGAGTAGGATCTCACCCATGAGCCACAATAGAAGAATGTCAAATTATGATATGAGAGTGACGACACCTGCTGGACCAACCTTTTGTTCTAAAGAAAAAACCAAACCATTTGGAAAAAAATCACACAACTTGTAGTATGAAACACGAAATCTAAAAGTTAAGTTTCCTAAATGGAAAAAATCAATATCAGGATACTTTCATGGAGCATCCTAGATGGAATGCTTCCTAGCAAGGTTAATTAGACATTGGACATTCCATAATATGAAATTCATGATTAAAAGTGTCTCATATCATCCTCATCCTCAAGAGCTACAGTAGGAATCACCTACAATTACCATGTATTTCTCTAGGCACTTATCACCATTCACCTTCCATTTATAATACTTGTGAGACTAGTTTAATGAGGATGACTACGAAGCCAATACTAAAGAGGCATATTAAGTTCTAATCTAAATGAGGTAGGAAAAACTCTTAGCTATATTCTTCCACCGACTAACAGGGTTTCAAATATCTTATACTGGAGGTTGCATGTTTAATTATAGTTATGATTATGTTGGTTGCTATACTTGTGACTACGTAACAACAATATTATCTTGTTTCATGGGTACATCTAAAGGGCCTTATCCTTTAAAACATATATTAGGCCAACCTTTCTCACCTTTAGTGGGATCGAAGGAGTGGGGAGGAGATGCCTCATTATGAGGAGACCTAACCCTTGAGACAACAACTGGGTTGTCCTTAATTTTGTGTTCAGAAGATTGACATCGATAATAGGTATTTATAAAATTCAAATAAATCACTAGTTAAGAAAATTATTGATCTCCAACCTAGATCTCAATAGGTTCTTTGAAGTCTTGAGATAAATCAGCGTCCAAAAAAACCCTTTTTGGGATGAGCATCTAAAATGGTGTATAGCTCCATGCAAACTACCTTGCCAATAGATCGGGCAATGGTTTTAAAAAATGGCTAGCAAGGCAAGTTTACACTGAGAAACTATATGTAGACCCAAACCTTGAGTTTTTTAACATCAAATATTGTAGATTTTTGTTACCATGGCTGAAAAAACAAGAAAGGATATGTGAAAAATGAAGGCTCTTGTTTGAGATTTCCATTAACATTGGAGAGATTGGAATAGTGAAAAAAAAATATTTGTGAGATTCTAGATGCCATTAAGCGAGACCCCATGAAGGGCCCAAAATTTGGGAACCCAATCATGCACCATGCTTTTAGGTGGAATCCTACTCACAAAGTACCCTACAAAAGTATTATTTTCAAGGAATTCACAAGAACTATCAAAAACTTGTAAAAACAACACAATATTAGGGGTATTAGAAGACGTACCTCATGAAATACCTTGAGAACAAACTTGCGATGATATTTTTGTAGGTGGCATGGTCGTCCCTCACTAAAACTCCAACACTTATGCAAATTTTTGGGCTGAGGTTGGATGGAGCCATTACAAGGATTAAAATCCCATAATAAATGTAGTATGATAAAGAAATTCGCAAGACACAATATTTTGAGACAAGCGACCCAAACCCTAGTAGTAGTACCCCTATATTTTTTTTTCTCATAAATAATAAATAAATAAATTATAAGTTAATTAATTATTCCTATAAAAATATAGTATTTATAATTAAATATAAGAATATCAAACTTTTAAATATATTAATATTTAAACTAAAATTATTGACAAATAAAATAAAATGTATAGCATACATAAATAAAATAAACTTTCAAAATAAACACATAAATTGAAAGAAATTAATTTTTGATTAAAATATGAAATTTATAAGTTCACAAGTCACAAATTAGTATCACATTTTAAATGCATGTTTTACGAAAATGAGAAATACCAAAAATTAAGGTATTTATTTTATTTTATATTTTTATTTGTTCAAAAACAAGAAATGTTGTATGAGCTAGGTATCAATTGAAAAACATTTAAATATTTTTTAAAAAATAATGAACTTCAAATGATTAAAATATATGGAGTTTCTCCACAAACCCACCAATTCTAGGGGAAAAATTCTATATATTTGTGTTTTGTTGTGGTCTTGTGATTATGGGAGATGTAGACTGAAATAGATACATTAGTGTTTAATGAAGATATGATTAAGATGTTTTCAACTAATTTTTAACCTTTCCATCACTCCCTCCACTCCCTCCAGATATGATTAAGATGTTTTCAACTAATTTTTAACCTTTCCATCACTCCCTCCACCATGTTCCGCGTTCCTCGTATGTCGCTCCATGATAAATCTTTGTGTAGAACTCTTTTTTATTATTTTTTATTTTGTTACACCTAAGTCACTATACTAGCTCCTCAAGCTCAAGGCTGGACTGCCTTGTAGTCCTCAGTTTGGAGGTGAAGTCCATATTGGCCTAGGTCCAAGATTAGTTTATTGCTGGTGTAGTTTATGTGCAAGGCAATAACATTTTTAGATACTTTTTTCTTTGAGGCCATAATAAAGAGATGTATAAACTAATATACTAGTTCTGACAAGGGCATTTGTGATATGGGAATGGCTGTCAGGATTTTAAAAAAAAAAAAAAAAGAACAAGATTGACTAAAGAATGAAGTTCATCTGTGACAAAACATTTTGATTATTGTTTGCCTAATGTTAGACAACTATAATAATAGTTTCCGTCATTATCTTTCCTAAATGTAAAAGTGGTTGTGTTCTGAGCATTTGATTGCATGGAACTCTTGATATACTGCAGGATCGAAAATTTTCTACATCGTACTTATGAACAAAAGGTAATGGGCTATGTCCACTAAACTATTCATAAAGGATGCCAACAGAAAGTAAATAGCTGCGTATACTGAAAAAAATATATACATATAGTTCAATGTGTCAAAAGCAATGGACCATAACCTTTTCCCCCTCTAATCCAGTTTCCATACTATATTGTCACCTATGCAAACCAATATAGGGGTGTTTTGCAGACAAAATTTACTTGCTCAAAATCCCAAGATCAGTTTTGAATAGACGCAAAATGCGCAGCTAGTTGACTGTTATTGTGCGCTTCCTCATCGCCCATTTTCTTAAGTAGCAAGAAGGACTTTAAAAGTACACAATCTGTAATATCTATGAAACCAAACCTCACTTATATTAATGTCAACAATAGTCAATGATCATTTCGTTCTTTCGCCACAAACGATGAATCCATTCATGCTAATGACATTAAGAATCAAACGAAAAATATATATACTAAAGAATTAAAACGGGAAACCCTAATAGTTGTAGAGAAACTAGAACGTAGACTGACATTAAGAATCAAACGAAAAATATATATACTAAAGAATTAAAACGGGAAACCCTAATAGTTCTAGAGAAACTAGAACGTAGACCCACCGCATGATATTTATGACTCTTAAGGTAGAACAGTCCCACTTAAACGGAATGAGAGATAAATGAGTAATTGAAAGGGATATGAATATACAGAATTTTTGGGACATGCTATAAGGACCTGCAATGTAGATCCTAAGAATGCGTTTAAAAAATATATGGTCTTGTGTTCTTGAACCGTTTCTAAGGGTTCCTTCACTAATGCGACAACAGACTATGCTCCACATTAACACACAAAAATGCAAAACTGGAAAAGGAAAACAGGCCGATACTAACTGGACAATGTCTTCCCAATTTTCACTGATGCCTCCCATCCAGACATTGGAAAGTTCACTTAGTTATCTTCCTGCCCTTCAACAATTTCAACCTCAACAGCATAGAGAAGTTAGGGTTCGATTTTAGCGCTTAAGGTGGATTTCAAAGTTGCATTCCATTACTATTGATGGATTTGAAATTACCCGCGGTCTACGTTGATCAACCACATGGGATAGGAATGGTTCATAACCCAACTTTATGGGATTGGCTTAGTCAATGGACGTATTGAACATTAAGGGCCCGTTTCGTTGGCGGAATTTGTGCATGCTGGAATTGCCAATTCTGGAATTGAATCCATTCCGGGTTTGTGCTATTCTCAAAATGAATTCTAGAATATGGGCTTGTCCTGTTTGGTTCACCTGGAAGATGACTGAGAAGATGCAAATTCTGCGTTTGGTTCCACACAACTAGAATTGGAATTGGAATTTTGTTTTTGTACACATACACATATATACACACACATATGTGTATACACACACGTGTATATATACACATATGTGTGTGTATATATACACACACACGTGTGTGTGTATTGTGTGTATACACACACACATATATATATACACACATGTGTGTATATACACACATGTGAGTGTGTACACACACATGTGTGTGTGTGTATACACACACGTGTGTGTTTGTGTATATACACACATGTGCACACACACACACACACACATATATATACACATACACACATGTGTATATACACATATATGTGTATATACATATGAATATGTATATACATATGTCTGTATATATACATACATATATATACTATATATACATGTATGTATATATACACACAAGGGTATATACATACACATATATTCACACACATGTGTATATATATACACACATACACACACATATACACACATGTGTGTATATATATGTGTGTATATATATACATGTGTGTATATACACTCATGTGTATATATATACATGTATCTATACTGTATATGTACTATATATGTACATGTGTATATATACATTTATATGTATATATACATACATGTATATATACATACATGTATATGTACTATATATGTACATGTGTGTATATACACTCATATGTATATATACATACATGTATATATACATGTATGTATATACACACATGTATATATATACACACATGTATACACACACACACACACATATATAGACACATGTGTATGTGTATATATACACATATGTATATATATAGTATATATGTATGTATATACGCATGTGTGTATATGTGTGTATGTGTATATATGTGTATATATGTGTATATATATACACAAATGTGTGTATACACACGTGTGTATGTGTGTATATATATGTGTGTGTGTGTGTACACATACACACACGTGTGTGTGTGTGTATACACACACAATACACACACACATGTGTCTGTTTGTGTGTATTGTGTGTGTGTATATATGTGTGTGTGTGTGTGTATATATGCACACATGTATATATATACATCCTGATAGCAATATAGTATTAACACAAAAATAGGAATGAATTTTCCTTCACAAAATAATACTCTCAATTCCAATTCCAATTTTCAATTCCAATTCCAGGTCCTGAGGGGGAATTGTGGAATGCTCAAAAAGGCCCAAAATTAGAATTTGCATAACCCTATTCCTATTTTTTTATTTTGGAACCAAACACTAAATTCGACAATATCAGCATGCCGATATGCCAATTCCTAGTCAATACCTAGAAACAAACGGGGCCTAAGAGGTCACTGGCCATTCCTGTTTTCCAATGAGTAATTCAAAATCGAAAAACAATCAATGCAGTGATCAAGAGAATGATAAATTCAGAGCCAACTTAAAAAAAACTTTAATAAATGTACAATATTATTAAAGTAGAGGGTAGGGGGGGTTTGCTTTATTTACGTTTTTTTTTACGATTGTCTTTTATGTGGTATAGTGGTAGATTCCTAAATAGTAGGTAAATTTTTGTATCTTAGATGAAAAATATTGGAATGGTCTTGAATAATTACTGAATTGTTAATCTACATTTATCATGTCAAGAGGATGAAGCTAAGATGCAAAAGATTGGAATGGTCTTGAATAATTATTGTACATTTATCATGTCAAGAAGATGAAGTTAAGTTGTGGACTTATTTAATAAGCATATTGTATCATGAAAATAAATAGTCAATTATTCATTGGTATCATTGTAAAAATATTCTTTTTTTTGTTCATGTCAAAGCAGATACATTCTATGTTCTCCATCAATACTTTGGAACCTCTTTGCATCCTTTTTATAATCACAGTTAGTATGGATCACAATAGACTACTTTCCCACAACTGGAACTATGTCATTATCTCCCCCCCTTTTTTTAATACCACTCATACAGTTGCTACAATGAATATCTTAACAATACAAATCACCATTTTCCTACTATCCAATACTGCATGTAATGAAGGCCTTTGACGAATCACCTTTAGGTATCTCTTGATTACCCACATTTGCGCTTACCTTAGACTAATTAAACTATTTTTTTAGCACTCACATAATTACCAAATTTATGGAACTAATGGCATTCTACATTACTCCTCCACATGGCCTCCCACTCCCCATATTAAAACATTCATCTCCTACCCTTGGTTTCTTGAAGTAACGACTCACCTACTAATAGATCCCCTGTGTATGGGATAGTTGCTGACATTTCTAACATGGATCCTATAAATTCTTTATTTTTCAATCTATTTGTTATGTTTGCAATATAGGTCTATAAATCCTTGTGAATGTTAGAGTATAATTACTATTACATTACAATTGTGGTGATTGGTTTCTAACTATCTAATTATCAGAAATGTAACTATCGATTGTAACTATAAAAGGCGAAGTGACACTTGCATTTATTATGACTGTGCTACTTTTATTGACAAGTTTTCTGTCACTATTCACATATACTTTTTCCCTTTGCTTCACGACAATTGTCATTTTAAATCTCCAAAAACAATTCTTTTGGCAACTCCAGAGGTAAGAGAAATTATTAATTTGTATTATCAAAAGGATTTTTTTTGAAGGGTTTTTATCGCCGTCTTCAAGAAGCATCTCATCTAGGCTAGAAGGAAATGAAAAAATCTGCTTATGAGCTATATTTTGGAAATGAAAGGGTTTAATAGCACTTCATCCATGACTTTTGTTAATTCTTAGCATCAAGGAAATGTGGCTATTGGGAGTGTGAAATTTTGTGTGGTGTTGGAGCTTATTGTCAAAGCTAATAGACTTGAATATGGTAAAGATGAGGTGGAAAGGAGGAGTAATGAGGGTTATAAAAATTACCTCAATAAATTTTATTAAATGAGTGAAAAACTATTGGACGTGTCTACTAGAAATGTGTATGAGTATTCCTCTCTCCCTGGTCTTTATGATCTTGTTTTCCGATATGTTAAGAAGTATTATACGCTCGATACTAGGTTTACTACATCTCATGGGTACCATCGTCAGATTATAAATCACATTAGGCATGGTGAAAAAATTAATGTTCCCTACTTTATATTTTTGTCTTTGAGCAATAACATCAATAAGGGCGATTCTCCTCCTTTACCCCAATTAGGTCTGATATATATTGTCTACCAATTTGTGTTTATCAATTCCCCTATTAGTATTATATGCCTTACATTCAGGGTGACTACAGGAAAGAGCATGTTTATGAGGAAGGTTGCATTTGGAGTGACTACGGAAAAGAGCGGGTTAAGGAAAAGTTCTTAAGGGTCGAGAAAGCACAAGAATGAGGAAGAGGAAGTTGAGAAAGATTATGCTAAAGATTGGATGAAGGATCTCATCCACCTCTCAATTGTTTGGGATACTATTTCTAGCCTTAAATGATCATCTTTATATCTCTGTGATGTTAGAGTCAGTTATCTATTAAGAATTTTTTCTTTATGGCTAAACTTTTTGATGCCAATTCTTTTGTAGTGAGTTTTAACTGGGACAATTTGTTGCTTCTATTCTATAGCAGAGATATTTTTTGTTATTGGCAAATTATGCTAGCTAGTGATATGGATATGAATACTTTACATGGCGTAGGTTTATAAGGTAGAGCTTCTTAGGTGGTTTTGGATTATTTTTCTCTATGATGGATTTCGAGGCTTCTTCTTGTAATGGCTCAAAGTCTGCTTCTTCATTATTTTTTCTAATGTGGTGATGTTGTTATTTGGGTTCAGGGCCCTTTCTATGCCATCTTAATAAAAAACTATCAATTTTTCATGTCATGATTTAGTTAAAATATTATAGGTTGTGCTAAAAAATATAGCTTGGTTTTCTCATTCTACTCCTCCAAATTATATCTAAGCCATATAAATTATGTCCCTATGTACCGTACCTAGAAGAAGGTAGCGAGTCTTAGGTAGAGGAAGCTAATGTAGAAGTTTATTGCCCTAGCTTAGTTACCTTTTTATTTCTCTTAGAAGCCACAACTGTTATGTGTTGAGAGGAGCCAGATCACATTGAATTGTGAATATGTTTATAAAAATATTATGTTGGATCTGGCCAATTGGAGTTCTTGTTTGTGGCTATGCATTATTTTTATGTAGAATACTTTCTTATTCCTGTTTGTCAAAGTATAAAATCAAAATCCAATGTATCTGTAACATTAAATGAATTTATTAATCACCTAGTTATCTAGTTCTATTTTATCAATCATGTATGCATGGTGATGTGTAAATGGGTGCAAGAAAATATAATTATCTTAGAAGCACATATCATACGCATGAAATGTGTATCAAGTACTACAAATCTATAATATATTTAAATATAAATATGTGCATGAGTAGTGTATTTGAAGTTAAAGGTAATGTAGTTTTGTGAAGAAGGTTGTAGTAAAAAAGGGTACCTCATATTCAAAATAAATGATGTAAAATCCCAACCAAAAGAGTAAAAATTCCCATTTCATTAGTTTGTTATTCAAATTGCTACAAAATTGAGAGAGGTAAGGTTTTGATTTACTTTTGACTTGTTGTTTTAGGCGACACTATTTTAAAATTTAGTGGCTGACTACACAATAAGAAAGAAGAGGTATATTATAATGGTGCACTGATAGTTCCTCAGATATATTTGTGGAAGGTGTAGATTATGCCAACCATGTGTTGTCTTTGTTAGGTCACCCTTCATTCATTATGTAGGTCATGAGTTTGGGAATAATTCGGTTGTATCAACTAATTTTGAAATTGTGAAGATTTTAGTAATTTTTAAGTACCTCATTTATTATTTAGATAGTTTTAGTAGTCAAGATTAATTTTTCTTTATTTTTTATGGGAGACACATTTTAAATATGTTTCTAAGGGTTTATGTAGATTTTTTTCAGAAATAGTTTTGGGGTTTATGGTTGTCTTGTACGCACTATATTTTAATACGATTGATAGAGATGTAGGTAGTAATTGAAATTGTCAATAATTTTCAATTATGAAGTAAATGGTTTGTAAGAACCTATAGATTTGTTTTCCTTACAGACCATACAGGTGTGCAAAATTTCTCTCAAGGTATACCATTTGTATCATGTCTAGGATTACCTATTCCATATCATTGGTTAAATTTAGTTTTAGATAATGCAGTCATATATAGAATTTATTGGTGCAAGATACTTCACATTAACCAATTTACTAAAGATGCCATTGTGAGAAATAAATACAAGAAATTTATTTCACTCCTCCATCTAAATAGGAATAGCTGTATTGGACTAGATTATGTAATCAAGAGGGCAACAATCATTTGATTTCTACATTAGGTCTCAAAAATAGTGATGTCTGAGCTATACAATTTTTCCTAATATCTTTGTATGAGATATTTTGATGTCTAACCAAGTTGCTGATATCAAACTAACAAAAAATGTATGAATAGTAGAACTATAATAAGGATTTTTGGAGTGTTCTTCTAATCAATTCAACCAATACCATTTGTAGTTATTGGGTTCAATGTATCTTTCCTTGAAGAAAATTTAATCTTCTATGTTTTTTTAGTGCTCAAAGGAAATGAGGGGAAGGTGGGAGGGTGAATTAGTGCACCCACAAATCTGAAACAAAACTTTAATATCTTCCATAAACAAACCAATCATTAACTAATGTTAAACTAGTCGATAAACTGATCAAATATAACATGTTATGACTGTCCTCTATTCTTCCTTCCTTTGTCACTTGAATCTTCAATAACTTCATCAATTATTCAAACTAACGGATGTGATCATAGACATAGGTAGATATACCTCTGTCGATGATGGTTGTATGATCACACACCTTAAATCAATCTCCAAATCCAGATTCAATCGCCTAAGTGTTGTTCATTCTTCTTTACCTAGTTGATTGTACACTTCGTCAATTCTTCAATTAAACCTCCATCACTATCGATACAACTAATCTATCATCTCCAATACATCATGTTTCTAACAATGAAAACACCTCAATACAATACTATGACCAAAACACATATCATCTTCACCAAATGCCACCTATCTCCCCCTTTGGCATTGATGGTATCATTAAGAAAAATAAAACATGAAATTTGCAAAGCTCCCCCCAAGAATTCCAATAATGTATACTACATCCCTTAACCCTTACATAAAAAACTTAGCCAAATTTCAGCTTAAGTACAACATTAAATTACATTATCTCTCCATTTGAAAATAATGACAAAGGTATAACAAAAAGTATCAACATTTTATTAATATGGAGTAGTAATTAGCTAATTACATTTTACTCAAAATATCACTAAAGTTGACCTTCAAAATTTGTAGATCATTGTCCCATGTCTTCTAGTAGAAATTTCATTATATATATATCTACCAACTTAACAGAAATGCTAGCTCGTCCAATCCATCAATAGTACACACATCTCGGAATGCCAAAACTATTTTTTCCTCCTTCACTTCCTGTTGTAGGACTTCGAGCTTTGGTATCAATAAACTTTGCAACTTTGATGAATTAGATATCATCTTTTCTTTTTCAGATCAATTGTCTCTCAACTTAGTAATGATATGACCATTGAATCATCCTTCTTCTCTTTTGTTTTCTCCTTAACAATATTCAAAGGAGTTTTTCATCTTGCTTCTTTCTTCAAACCTAAGTTTTCTCTCAATATACCTTCAGTTTCATCCCTTATTGATTGAACTTATCCAATCATCAACCTTGTAGCTCTAGTTATTGTTCTGAGTAGACATTGTAGCTCTTTAACTTTTTTCTCTATCTCTTCTATAGTAGAATCATGTATTAAACTCAACAAAGAATGTTTGACCAACTCTCTATCTCTTGAAAGTGCATGTTTCCATCTAGCATCAATTAAATCATACAAAGTTCCAGAGATTTGACCTTGGATTTCCATAGATGCTTTCCTTAATCTAAGCATACTGAAAACTAAAATATCTTCCATTAAGATTTTTCATTGTTCATTCAACTTACGATAATAATTTCTGACTTGAAACAACACACCATGACTCTTCACTTTAAACACTATGGTTTCAACATATATAAACTTGGAAAAATCTATTTTATTGAAGATTTACATTTAACAGACATAGTGGTAGGGGAACCTACTACTTTTGATTTCTTTCCTTGTATCTTATGCTCATTTTTCTAACTTTTGTATCTTCAGTGTCCTCTCTTTCTTCATCTAGTCCTTTCTTCTTTCATTGAGATTGTTCCTTCTTCCTCTTCCCTATCACCTTAGCAGTTCCTAGAGTCTCTTTTATTGTAGTTGTCTTTAGATTTTCACTTACTATAGGTGTCCTATTTGTAATGAATGGAGAAGAAGGTTTCTTCTTCTTTACTTGAGTGGAGCTTTCTGGTTTGTTGACCAGTTGGGGCACTACTGGTTACAACACCCACTTCTTCAAATTAAACTTATGTTGCTTGAGATGTGCCAACTTATTCTGCAACATGCTTATCTCTAATCTTCTCCAAATTTTATTTAGTGAATCCTTTCTTTACAGGAATGTGTCAATGTCTTTCCTTACTCTCCTTTCAATTACAAGTTACATTAACTCACTGTGAAATCTAAGATTTTTTTCTTCATAAGTTATAAATATTTGTGCCTTAAGATCTACCAGTTGAGAAACCAGGTTGTCTGCATATAGAGATAGTATATATCCTTTTACTTTGTATCCCATGGGCACTACCCACGAAGTTCTCAGCTCAACTTCTTACATGATACATGTATCAGTGTCAACCATTAAACATATCGTGTCCATGTACCTATGTACAATAGTAGATGGGATTATTTCTCTCAAATGCATTTTCTTTAGAAAATATTTTAAATAACCCCGAAATTTCCTTGTCAATCCATTACCCTACAACTTATTGCAATTGTTAATATGAATGAATACTGGAGCATCATTGATCCAAGTTATATTACCTATTCTAGGAAACATGTTCTAAAAATAGATGAATAAACATATGATTTCTTGGCCATATTTGAATTTCAGCCTTTTATCTTTCTTTGTCTTCTCAAGGTTCACCATTAATTTTTCCCTGATGATTTCTGAGAAATCATTGTCTTTATTCTCCTTCATTTCCATATGTTTTGTATGAATAACACCATTAGGTATGCTATTCAACCTATTAGAGTGATAAAATTTGTAACCAATAACCATAGAAACACACCTCACCTATTTATCAGTTATATCATTGACAGTCATTGCACGATCATCCCATCTTGAATAGTCACAATGATTACTTCTTACATTGGAATGGTGTGAATAAAGGTACACATCCGGTTGAGCATAGGTCAGTAACATCATGAATGGTCTCCTTTTTTATTTTATGCGATCTATCTAGCCACATAAATTTTTCATGGATTCTACTCAAGACAAACCTAACATGGTCTTCGTCAAAGTCAAAGTGATATTTTACTTCATAATGAAAACCTTTTTCTTCTATTCATCTGTGATCTTCCATTCGCACCATTTTATCATCGAGCATTTCATTATAATGGACATGAATTTCATCTGACAATAAATCTTCAAGTTTGTAATGAATGAAAGCTCTTACATATTCTACATGTTAAACTTCATTGGGCACACTAGATAATGAGCCTGTTGGATCATTTTCCATAGAATTAAAAGGTTGTAACTTAAATACCAGATGTGGTCACTCTATTATATAAATACAATTTTGTGTAGCCATCTCAAATTTCTAACAATGTAAACAATTATTTGATAAATACCTTAAAAAGTTCAAAAACTAGGGCTTCTTATGATGAACAAAACAACTCCTAAGAAATTTTCTCTTGTAGATCACCAGACACAATATTTTATCGCATCTTGAATCACATCAAACACTTCAAGCAATGTACCTATAGTTTCAAAACTTCTTATGCAATGGGAAATGTGGGAATGAAATCAAATTATTATTTTTATCTACCTTTAGATACATGCAATAAATGGACTTACTGGTTGAGATGACTCTTTAATTGGTTGATTGAACAACTCAACACCAATAATCAAAACATTATACAATTCATTAAAAAATTCATAATACATTCCATAAATCCTTAATGCATCTTAACTTGCTGATAGATCTTACCACACACCTTCAAGGGGCCAAAAAGATGGATTCAATAATAATTTATCACCCTAATCCATATGATAGCTTAATTTGATGATGAATTCTCCACACCCGATGAAGATGTGGATTTATCGTATCACAAAGTGGCTATTTTTCTTCTTCCCAACCTTATTCATCTTATTCTTGACTTCTTCTACGTTCACAATATACTTCCATTTTTTATTACTTGACTAATTTAGCGATTGCTTCCTTGCCCTATAATTCCTTGCTAAATGTCCAATCTTTTGAAAAATAAAACATACCATACGAGTTGACTTCCAAGGTATATCATTACCTATTGAAACCCTCATTCTTTAATGCACAAATAACTATCCATAGTTACCATAAATTGAGAAAGTGACATTCATTTTCCACTCTCTTTCATAAAGTCTTTCATGGTTCACTAGTGACCTTTGATTGTTCAATCTTGTTCTGCACTCATTCCCTTTGTGACTATATTGGTTATAGTTAAAATAGTAACCATAAAAGCTAATAGATCTACTACTTGATCTAGATCTACAATCATAAGAGGTATGACCATACTCGTTATAGTTGTAGAAATATCCATCAAAAGTTCTACATCTTTTATATACATACTTCTATATTCTTTTGCAATGTGACCTACCTTGTGACATTTGAAACATATAGGTTTGTACAATTTCTTACCACAAGTTCTTTGTGTTACATTTGGTGGAGAATTTCCTTCTTTCTTAATTTCCTTTGTTCGAGAGGATTCTCCAGCTTCAAAATTAGTCTTACCAGTGTAACCAAGTCCTGTAGTATCTTTGATGTTCTTTGATTCCTCAATTGTTCATCAAGTTTTGTATTACTCTCATTGAATATCTTAAGAAGGTCGTTAGGATTCTTCAGCTCTCATTTTAGTTTCTTATTCTCATTTCTTAGATCTTCATTTAGTCTTGAGGCTTCTTGAAGTTCTTAATTTATATCATGTAAATTTTCATGCATTGTAGCATCCTCTAGTTGAGAACTGAAAAGTTCTTCCATTTTAGCCTCTAGAGTTTGATCTTTAGCTTTTAGGGCATCTTCTATAACTTTCCCTGCATCTTTTTGCTTTCAATTCTCCACTCATTAATTGATTGGGTTTCCATTTCTCTTTTTATATTTGTGTTATCCTTTTGTCACTTTTCAATCTCCATAGTCATGGCTTCGAGGGATACTTCAGATTCATCAGATCCACTTTTTTCACACAATTTGTCAATGTAATATAGAATCTCATATAGTTTGTCAACTAGTTCTTTTCATTTATCTCTTGAATGCTTTAGTTGATTATTCAACTCCTCAATGACCATTTCATCTTCTTGGAGTTTCCTTCTAAGCTTAAATAAACCCTCCACATCTGCCTTAACAATCTTATCTACATCAAGGTGTTAGGCTTCTTAAAGGTAACTTGGATATGATACCAATTGTTAGTGTTCAATGGCACTAAGAGGGGGGGTGGGTGAATCAGTGCACCCAAAAATATGAAAAAAAAATTAAATATCTTCCACAAAATCCATCATGAAAAAGAAAATAGCACATATAAACATAACACATAAACCATTCACATAAAATAGACACAAAACACAAGATTTTATTGTGGAAACTATTGTTAGAGGGAGAAAACCACATGTGGAATGGTATCCAAAAATTTCACTAGTGCACGAATAAATTTTCCTTGTTAGAAGAGGATACAATCACCCTATTATGGGTATACCTAGTTAAGAGTATTTTATAGCCTGGTTAGAAGCTAAAAATTCTTACTAAAGACTTCTCTATTAAAAAATTTCAAACTCCTTCTAAGAGTTACGTGGTTAGAGGATTTTGCACTTCAGATCCTATTAAGGTCTTTCTCACACTGTTGGGAGTGACCATGTTAAAGGGTTTTAACTTGAAGCCATGTTAGGCATGCCTGAAGATATACTCAAGAGTGTCTGATCTGAATATCACATTTTGGTCTGACAAATCTCCTTCATCTTTGATTACTATGTCACCTTAGACATCAACCAACTCCAAAAAATCATCAAACCCCATCACAACGTCTAAAACTGTAACCCTAAATCACAATTTTATCCTACTTTTATAACAAGTTACACCAGTTAGCCTAAAAAATATTTACCCACCGACCTAAAATTTAAATATGATCCTGCCAAAACCTGTTGGTCAACCCAATAAATTCAATATAATATAAATCAGGTTACAAACAATCATGAACTAAAATTAAATTGAAAGGTAAATTGATTAGATCAATGTTATTCTAACTATAATTTGTTCTTCCCTCCAATGTCACTTGAATCTTCAATAACTCGATCAATTTTTCAAACTAGGTAATGTGATCGTATACATAGGTAGATATACCTCTATATATGATAACAACATTATCGTACCCCTTAACTTGATATGCAAATCTATATTGATACACCTCAGTGTCACTCACTATTCTTTACCTGATTAACTATAGACTTAGTCAATTCTTTAATTGAATCTCCATTACCATTGGTACAACTGATCTCTCATATTCAATAGATTATGTTTCCAAAAATGACAAGAACTCAATACAGTACTATAATCAAATTACAAACCATCTTCACCAAATGAAAACCTGTTTGTAGGTTCCTTTGTATCACATATTTTTGTGTATAAGGTATTTTTCATAGAGAAGTGTGCTTCTTTGATAGTGTGCCTAAATTGATCACTATAATATTTTTTCATTGTATAGTGACTTCCATTCTCACTATGGTTCTTCCGATTTTGGGTTTTCTACTTAAAAATACTCCTGTTATGTATTGTGCTCTTTATGTTCAAATTATTTACTTCTGTATATGAATTAAATAGAATATATGGATAATAATCTATCATATTTTAGTGCATTCTTATTCCCATCAACCTCTCAACATTAAAAAGTGTTCAATGATAATTGTTGTACATATGAATGGTTTTGTTTTTATTGATGATTCAAGTTGTGTATGTATAATAGGAAGTCCATTGGTAGTTGTGTTTAATGGCACAATAAATTCTTATAGAGGTTAGGAAGGTACATGTTGAAAGTATATTCACTTGCATTCAATAGATTTTTTGACAAGCTTAGTTATAATGGAGTCTATATTTAGTTAATGTTGTACATTATTTTGTGGTGAACGATATCTATTATATAAAATTATAATTACATAGATAAATAGTAAAAGTTAGAGTTGATCATATAATTTTTTTCTAGATATTTCAGATCTTATCCAGAGGTTTGGCAATTTTATTTGATTTACTACTCATGTAAATATCTAAGGATGATTGTTCTAGTGAATAGGCTGACAAACTAAGTCATAGCATTTTGCTATGCATTTTCAAACATCAACCTATTTATGCTTGTGGTTTTGAAATATTGTAGATGGATGGTCAAGGGTGATACATAACAATTTTTTTCATTCTATTTCTTTGAAATTAATTTAATAATGTTCTATTTATCCTTCTATCAAAAGTATATGTTGTCGACTTAGAATAATTTTGACTCTTGAAATGATGGATTAAGTATAAAAACACCCAATCTCTTCTCATTTTTTTTTATCTATTATCAAGTGCAAGAATTCACTATCAAAATTTTAACATTCATGAGCAGTAAAGCAATCGAAGTTCAAGATTTCTTTTACAATTGAGCATCCAAGTCTTCAATCCTTCAAATAAATCCTCTTCTTCTTCATCAAGAATCATGGCAAACAAAAAAAATCATCATTCAAGGAATTTATTTCATGACTTCCTTTTAGATAAAGCTATTGTATTTATATTTGTGATCATGTGCAAAGAAGCATTGCACCATAAAGGTACAAAATGATTTACAATTCATATATAGTTTCTATTGGTGTTTGAAAATGATTTTATGCTTTGTAAGCTACCAATATACCTATAGATATTGTTTACGCAGTGGTTAGTTCAAAATATGGGGAAATATAAGGTAAATGGACCAACTATAGAGACAAGATTGTCCTCTGCACTTTTGGTTTTGCAAGACCAAGGTGGGTAGACCTAGTCTACCTCAATATACAACACTTTACAACAATCTGTGGATTTAAACAAGTGAAAATGATAAGAAATGTTGAATGATAAACACTAATTTATTAATTCTCAATTCACATGAAGAACATACAACACACAGACGCAATACTTAAAAAGGGTTTTGAAATAGTTTTGTTTTAAAATTTGTAGAATATAGCCAAACCCAACACAACATGTATCACTATAGAAAGTACTGATTTATGACCAATGCTTTATCCATTGGGAAATATCTTTAATGTAGATGCATAATACAGAAACCAACTATTGTTAAAGATTCAAAGCCATAAATGCAACTAACCCAGACCCGCATTTCTTATAAAATCCTTGTGCACACCAAATAAATCTATATCTTATCTAGAGAAATATTTAATTTGATCCTAGATAAAAATGAAGGAATAACAACATACACAGATAAATTCTATGCAATGAATCAGAAAATCACAACTCAAGAAATAGACACAAAGGAAAGGCTTGAATCTGAAGTATCTGAATTAGGTATGAGTAATCATGTTCCTATATATAATTTTCTTCAAAATATACACCTCTTTGATAATGGAAAAAGAGCTAAAACTTCCTATTCTATATTGACACAGTCTAATAGAATCTACTATATCCCTGACTGAAAACTCATATGTAACTTGATAATCCCATTTTATTCAGCCCTACTAAATGATCTTGGAAATCCTTTTATACAATAAGGATTGCAACAAGATTTAGATCATTTAAGAAAAAGACAAAATAAATGACTCACCATTAAAGACAAACATACAACGGAACCAAAAACTAAGTTGTCACGAGATTTAAAAGGAAATTTCTCATTGGACCATAGGGCCTTTGAAACAACTTAAAAAATGTTCTTCCTTTTCCAAGTGGAACATTTTTATTTATTCTTTTATGCACAAAATTTGTTTGCAACCGTTCACCACCTTAGGATGTTGGAGAACTATCACCTTTTGAATGAACAATGGGCCACTCCTGTTTCTTTGATTCACATGGGGTATATCTTCCCTTCCATGTTGCAAACACCTCATCATTGGGCCAAGGGAAATTAACAATTTCAATCTTCTTTTTGTTTAATTTCTCCCCTTCTATTTTCATTCGGTCAACTTCCTTTCTCCAAAACCCAAAATGATGACTTGGCATTCTCAATTGTCTCCACATAGCACATTTTGTCCCACTTTAATTTTCCTCATCAACCTAAAAAAGTGTCACTCAAGAATGGTTTCGTGATGAGTATCCTTGGGGCAGCTTTAGATTACGGTATAACACCTATTGTGGGATTAAAACAAATCTGACCCACCTTTACCTCTTTTCAAAGTCCCGCACCCAAAATCTAAAAGTGGATATGTATCATCCAAACATGATCCCACAATGAATAAATACATGTACAAATTTTCTTAGCGGCATCACATCAATTGTTATATTTACTATGATTTGATCAATGATTTTTCTTTTGGCCCCACTTAGGCGAGATCTCCAAATGGACATTTTTCATCTAGGTGTGATCCCATCATGAGTAAACAACATGTATCTTTTGTTTTAGGCATCACGCCTGCCTTCTGATAAAAAGTGATCTAACTTAACTTTATCTTCCTTTTAGCCCTTGCTAGGTCCTACCACTAGCCACATGTCACATAGGCATGATTCCTTGAAGAGAAAACTCCTCGCATCTTTTGTTCATAGGATCGCACCCACAATTGGATTAAATTTTATCTAACCACGACCTGTTTTTCCTTTAACTTTGAAGATGCTGACCCTGCAATCTTAAGATGGACACTTGTCACCCTAGTGTGATCCCGCAATGGCTATCCTTCACCTAACTTTTGATTAAGTCATTATTGCCACTTTTCGACAAAAGTATGCTTCTCGACATCTTGTAATGCATAAAACACCTCTGATAATTTATAATTAGGAAATAATAAAACACGAGTCGGCCCTGTTAGGACTTAGGACATAAAAAGAAATGGCCTCGGACATGACCACTTAAGAAACATGTCTTAAAATGACTTAAGTGGATCATAAAAGGGTAACACATGAGAATAAAAAGCATGGGATACCTAGGGTTTAGAAAAAAATAAAAACTAAGGGATAGAATCAAATGAAAATTAAGGCTTAAGAACAAGGCTCGTACATAACATAAAAATATTAAGGATTTATGTCTATTATAACCAATTTTTGTAGTCATAATAGTGGCTCTATTTGAGGATGTGTATCTCTTGCAGGTATACAAGATCCGAGAATCTCAAGGTTAAGAAGACCACCTACAGAAGGAAAACTACCCTACAACACACAACAAAAGTACACAAACTATAGAAAGGAACACACAAAGAGAAAAAAAAAACATATCTATAGCCTGCTACTCATGGATATTGAGAACCTCGTGAGAAGTACAATTTTAGGAATTGTCGATGAACTGGAAATTTTAAAATGTGTCCAATCAAATCCTCGATAATGTAAGAATTAGAACCCCACTTACTACCAATAATGTATTGGTCCTAGCCAAATAGGGTGAAAATTACTATGTTTTCCTTTATCCTCAAGCCTAAGTCATATATATTCTTACATTAGATCTGCAACCTAAAATTTTTATCATGGACCTCCCTCATTGATTAAACTAAGTCTATTAAGTCATCCATCCCAATTATTATTTCATCATCCAACTCGTCATCATAAGTTTGGATAAACTTGTACATTTGCAATAGATTATTTTGTGGCAACCTAGCACGTATACCATATACTAGGTCAAAGGGCATACAACCAATAGATTTCTTAAATATCACTCTATCACTCCACAATGCTTGTTGTAACTTTGAATTGCAAGCCCTTTCATTTTTATCCAACACTCTTTTCAAAAAAATTATTAGGCTTTTATTTCTGGGTTCATCTTAGTCATTCACATGTACGTGATATGGGGAAGAATAATAAATTTGGGTCCAATATAGGTGGCACAAATCATTTAGATCTAAATTACATAACATTATCTACCACTATATTTTCTGGGAAACCAGACCTAGTGAGGATATTTTGCAACATAAATTCAATTACAACCTTACTGGTGGCTCTCTTAATAGAAATAACTATAGCCCAATTAGTAAAATAATCAGTTTCCACAAGAATCTATGAGTGACCTCCACTATATTTGTTAGGGATCTCTCCAATAAATTTAATTCCCCACTTTTGAAAAGGTTCTTCAACTATGATATGCTTTAAAGGTAAATTTCCAAAAAAAATTAGCTTACCTGTGAATCTCTGGCAAGCATCACATTTTTTGCAAAAATGGTGAGCATCCTTAAAAATTGTAGGCCACCAAAAACCAGATCTCAAAATATTATGTGCAGTAGTTTTAGCCATGTAATGGGTAAAAGCACAATAATCTGTCACCCTTTTACAAAGGAAAAGGATGACAAAATCAAAGTTGTTCAACTTCAATAGTATAAAAGTGACATTTATGTTTGGAATTTGAAGATGATGTAAACTAATAAAATGTTTTAAAATAGATGAAGTTTATGATTAATATTTTTAATATTTTTTTTGAATAAGTTTTGATATTTTTTTTAATGTTTAAAGATGATTTTTCAGTTGCAGAAACATGCTAAAAATTAGGGGTCTAGTTCCCGCCAAAACATTATATGTAAATAAACATTCTTCCCCTAATTTCAAAATATTTTATAGATGACATATATAGCTAGTGTATGAAGAAATAAAAATTGGTTTTTTACCTATATTTTATCTTTTATAACAATTCAAATTCCAACTCACCTGAAATTGACAGTTTTCATCTCCCGCCATATTTTTCATAACAAATATATCCCAATCAAAAAAAGAAATATATATTCTTGAGGAGGAATCTCTCTTCTAGTGCACCATATGTTTTTCAAATTTATTTAATGTGTTTTACTATTTTTTTTCTTTCTCTGAATCAACATCTCCTTGACTGTTAAAATACCTACTTGCAATATTTTTTAATTATAATAGACTATGTATAATTAGAACACTATAAAATCTATATGAGATATTCTTGACTTTGATCTCTACAAAAGGGTATTTTTGTATTTTAAAAAAAATATCATTAAAAAGCCTTAGAGTTATTGAAACATCACTTTTTTGAAATAATTTTATTTCTACGATAATTGGCCTCAAAGTGGTATAAAACATGCATTTAATAGACATTTCCAATTGGAAAAGTTAAAAACCTTATCTAACTTAACTATAATCAATCTAGCTAGACCATATGTTTGGCCAAAATTAATTTTTAGTTAGAAATACTAAAATTCAGCTGTGCTGATAAGTTGTCCTAAAAGGTGAGAGATTATTGTGCTTTTACCCTATTAATGGTCCACACACACACCATTGTGCATTTTTCCTAACAAGTCCCTTGACTTGTTATGGTCTATACATTAGAGAAAGACTCCTTCATCGCTTCTCCACCACTGCTCAACTTTCGAATAACATACTTAACAACATGCATCTTGACTATTCTCTTTTTATTTTAATCTGTCTCAAGAGGAAACATCATTGTCTTCAAGTATGCAATTTGACATATTTTTACCATTCACAACAATCCATATCACAAATGTAAGGCCTTTTCTCTTTTTCCAACATGTTTATATGATTAGCATCCAAGTTCCTTTGAGCCATAAGCTTTGAAATTCCTAGGCCTCTAACCAAATTTTTGATGTGAATATCTTTATTAAATTCTTGGATTCTATTTATCCATCTACATCTTCTTCTTGAAACCTCATGTTTTACCAAAATGTCCTTCACAATAGCACAGGCACATAAGAAACTATGGTTTCTCCCTCCAAGTAACATCCAAAATCCTTGAGATCCTTGACCAATGCATATGCCTTCTTCTCCATAATGTCATATTTTGATTCTAATGCTTGTAAAGACTTGTTAAAAAAGGAAATGGGTTGTTCAAAACCCTCTGAATTCTTCTGTAATAATATTGCAACAACATTATGGTATGAAGAAAAGGAGAAAAATTCCATAGGCTTGCTATAATCATGTGTCCTCAAAATAGGGCCATCCTTGATAACTTTCTTATTTTCTGAGAATTCCTTAGATATTTCTTCATTCCATTCTATCTTACCTCATTTATTTAACATTTTAGAAATAGGAGTACTTGTTTCTGCAAAATTTGTAATAAATCTTCTCCAAAAATTTACTTGTCCAAAGAAAGGCTGAATGCCTTTGAGATTCTTGGGTTGAGGAACCTTGTTAATGGAAGAAACCCTTTCAAGCTCAATCCTGACTCCACCCTTAGACATACTATGCCCTAGAAGCTTTCCCTCTATGACCCCAAAAGAATATTTGTTTTGGTTAAGTGAAACCCCATACTCCAAATCTCTTACAAGTTTTTTATCAAGATGACCACAACTATTATCTTTCCTTGCTGAATAAGCTGTAACATCATCTTGGTAAAACACTAAGAATTTATTAATGAAATTTGCGAATGCCACATCTACGGCTCTATGAAATGTTTCCCTAGCATTTTTCAAGCCGAAAGGAATTCTATCATACACAAATGTACCCCATGGTGTGATAAATGCAGTCTTGAATTTCTCAGATTTCTGGACCATAACCTGGTTGTATCCTGAAAATCCATCCACCATTGACATCAATTAATATCTAGTAACTCTCTGTAGCATGGCTTCAATGTTGGGCATACCGAAGTCATCCTTTAATGAATTAGTGTTTAGATTTCTGAAAGCCACATAGAGTCTAATGTCTCCAATATTTTTTCTTACTGGGACCAATTTTTATACCCATGTTGAATTTCTAATGGGTTTTATAATTCCAGATCTCTCATTTTATTCAAATGTTATTGCATCTTTGGTTCCGATGTGGTATTAACAAGTCTCAATTTTTGTTTCAAAGCCTTTGTGCCTTCCTTCAAAGTAATCTGGTATGGAAGGCCTAGATTGAACCTCTATCTTGGAGATTCCTGTAAATTTGATGTATCATCTTAAAATGGAAGCACTTCCATGTTAAGAATGTTTATCCCTCCTTAGGGGGTTTTTTTGACCACCATCATATTGTCCCCTCATTTCTGCATGCTCTCCTACTTTTGTGCCTGTTTATGACCCTAATTGGGCCTCTCCGGGCACCATCCATCCCATCCGGCATGTTTTCTAGGGGTCCTAACTCCCTGGGTGAAGGTCGACCTCAAACTTGACCTAGTTCAAGGATGACCTCGATCTTGACATGGGTCCCCCTTTCAAAACTAGAAGTCTGTCGGCTGCTGGAGGCCATCAAAAATTCATTTCCCACTTCTGGGTCGGTTGTTTTGGGTTCCGAAGAAATGATTATTAAATTATATTTAATATAGGTCCTCTTCTAGGGGTATGGGTCTAAGTGGAATTTAATTCTCCTGTGTAGGCCTCTCTAGAAGATTGTGCCCTATTTTCATATAAAAGGAAGTTTTCTTCTCTCATTTTCTCTAAGTCAAGTTAAGCATTAAGTGAGATCAAGTAAGCCATAATCAAGAAGTCATCAAGAAAAAAGTTCAAGAATCCATTGTTCTACATGTTTTCAAGATTTCAAAGTGTTCAAGTCTTCCTTTCGAGAATTCAAGTTCTCCATTGAAGATCAAGGATTCAAGGTTTCAAGCCTTTGAAGGGATTTGGTTCAAGCATTCAAGATTCATCATTCAAACCCACATTCTATCCATCATGGTGGTGTGATATTCCTTCAAGATCCTTTGTACATCCTTGACATTCATTCATTCTCTCTTCAAGGTGGATTCCAAGAATACATTCATATGCATTTTTTGTTTCTAATTGAGTCCAAGCTTTCATAGTTACATACTTGTTTACATTTTAAATACAATTGCATATCTATTTGAATATCATAGCTTCATTATTAGATTTAATTTTCCTACTTGATAGCATTATTTATTTCAATTATTGATTTCAATTTTAATTCCTAAATCAGGGTTTCACTAAGGCAAATCCCTCCCCCCAACAAATAATCCTTTTTTCTTGCAAGTATAGGTTTAGAATAGTCGATCAGAGTGCAGATTTAGATACCCCTTTTAGCAAACTTTTGGGATCCAGAAATAGATTTTCAGTCTAAGACTTTTTAGGTTGATTCTTCCCTAGGTTGGAATTAGAAATTTTGGGTCAATGGTGACATTGAACTGAGGGTACAAATTGGAAGTGTGTCAGAAAAGAAAAGCATTTCTGGGTTTTATTTGTCTCTGCATTTCTATTATAGATCTGGTCTCAAATTTTCTAGACAGTGAGTGAAGATCCCCGAAAAAAGCATTGTTAAGATCTGCAACACTTCAAGTTTAATACTTTTCTCATATTCATTTCAATTAAAGTTATTAATCTATCTAAATCTATCACACACTCTCTTTCTATAAGATGGGAGTTAGGGGTTTTCTCTTTATCCATATCCTTAATAGGTTGATTCATTTATGCATTGATCTTTTCTTTAGGGTTAATCAATTTGAATCTTCCCTTTAAGAAACTTTGGTTTAAGAAGACAATGCTAGCCTCCTCACACACATATTCATTAACACCACCAAATTCAACGAAAAAAAATCTTAAATCTAACATTTGTTATGTTACATTTTGGTGAACCCGTGATAGACAACTCTTTCTTTTTAGTGTTAGATGATTTACCTCTTTTCCTTAGAGACTAGATCTTGTATATTAAATTATTTTATGCTCTTGAATTTTAAAATAAAAAACAAATCTAAATACTCATAAAAATATTAAAACATTTCTTGCATTTCATTCACTATGAAGATCTTTAATATTCTATGGCGTATGGTTAATTTTCTCATTATGCTTCTTTTAGAATCTCTTTATAATACTTATGATGTGTATGAGAGTATCATCCATTTCATCATGTTTTTTAATCTTCAAGTTTCACTTTCTTATGCTATTTTGAGATTAACTAATACTATTCTTCCTACTTTCAAAACATTTATCAAAGATTTTCATAGTGGACTTATTAATCTTTTAGATTATGTGAAGAATTGGGTAGATGATACCCCATATATAAATCTTCCTAATCCTAATCCTAATCCTATGATTCCTAATCTAGCTGCTAATATTCCTAATCCTAATCCTATCAATCCGAATCCAATTCTAAATATTCCTTTTTCTATTTCTACATCTTCTATCGCTAGTTCTTCACACATTTATGATGGGGCCCAAGCTAGGATTCATGATACTGATGTTTGAGAATTATTTCATTTACCTTCCCCTTCTTATCCAATCTGTGATGATATTAGAGGGAAAAACAAAGAAACCTCTTCCAATCCTATCATTACATTATATACAAAATTTTCTCATGAACACCATAATAAATCACCTCCTGTAGAAGTTTTGCAAGAAAGGTACACTACAAGATATACTGTGGTGGATAAACAAGGCTATAAGGCTTTAGGGCTTGGTATCATAGAACAAGGCATTAAAAACCCTATTCTTTCATCTCCTAAACAAGATATGCATGGTATAGGTTTTCCACCTCCTCCAATCAAGGTAGTTGATCTTAACCATTCTCCTCCTCTTCATATTCTTCTTCCAACACCTTCCTTAGATCACCCTGATACACCTTAAGATGTGGCTAAGAAAGTGTATGTCCAATTAATGAGTTATAAGAAAGTAATCTATAAACCCATCCAAAAAAATTCTCTCTCTAAATACAAATGTCCTTTTCATTATAGTAATACACATTTACTTTTTGATTGTATGCATTTCAAGATATATGTTAGAGAAAGAGCTGCTTTAGCAATTATATCTCATTTGATGACATTAATTTTTCCATTAGTACACTTAATGAAAAACGTGATCAGAGATCACTGGTAGACTACAAGCATTATTGGTAGACTACAACCATTACCGATAGACTACAAGCATTACTGGAAGACTACAAGCATTACCGGTGAACAATAAGCATACCTGATAGAACATAGAGGTCATGAAAAATGCTGAGTATGGAATTGACCGACGAACACTAACAAGTGTTGCACCGATGAACTGAACAGGACATCACTGACAGGTCAATTTCATAACATTGAGATCCTCACCGATGACATAGTTTTGAGAACAAAATTGATGGAATAGAAAAGGCATACCCGACGACCAGTTCAAGAAAGGAACACCAATGACAAAGAAAACTGACCGTCAGAACCGATAGTCAGTTAGAGAACCCGCAAAAAGTGGATCTGAGTTTTACATGTGAGATAAAGCAATATAATTCTATTTATAGAGTTTTAATTTGTCTTATATCATAACTTGAGGGTCAAGCAACCTTTATGTAAATGTTTTAAAGCATCCTAATAGATCTAAAACATATCTAATGAAAGATCAAGGTCAAGTTGTAAACCCTGGATCTAGAGTTAACTTGCAAAGCATGAATCAAGAATTGAGCCAAAATATAGTATAAATAGATGTTCAAATCAATTGTGAGTTATGAATTCATTGGTGTTGATAGCCAAGAAGAGCATCTAAGGAGCAGAAGGCAGAATTCATACAAAGTTTAGAAACAGATCACATTAGTTGTCAAGAAAACACAGAGGCTACCGACGAGCATATAAAGGTATTATTCAATCATGGAAGGATGATTACTTATATGTATGAAGCTTAATAAGATCTATTATCAGTAATTAGAGATTGCATACATCATCAGATCAAAGACTTATGTAGTTGCATTCTAACAAGTGCATCACATCTAAAATCCTTTTGTAGAAGGTGGGCTTAACCGTTCTTTACAAATCTCTTAACAAAGTACACACTTAACAGTGTTGCTAAAGATTCAAACAAAGTATATCTTACCAGGTCTCCACTGTAATACTCCTGACAGGGTAGGTCTTCAGAAGTGACCAATTGTAAGCCTTAACCAGCCCCTTCTTATCTGTAGATAGTGAAGTCTTGTGGGTAACAATTCCCACCACAATTTTTACTTCCTAACAGGAGTTTTCTGTGATATCATATCTTGTGTTATGTGTTATCTATTTTCATGAATATTTCTGTTATGGTTACATACGAAAAGAACTTATGATATGATTGTATATATATAAAGAAAGATGAACAGTTAGATAAGATAATTTACAAACTAATGATTAAGGGTTAATGGGCTAACCAAGAAAAGTTTTAGAGGTACTGATTCACCCCTCGCCTCTCACTACATCATTCCAATATAATTCCAACAATTGGTATCAGAGCTAAAACTCTCTCTTGAAAAGATTAAAGACTCGAGAGAAAAGATCAGAGCAATGGACAAGTTCATACTGGACATGACTATTGAGAATGAGAAGTTACAGATGCAAATAAACTATGAGCAGTATAAGGAGGCAAAAATAAAACTGAGAAAATTTCTTGATGAAAGAAATATTATGGCAACCAGATTGAATGAGAAAGACTACAAAGAATTGGAAATACTAGATTACTTTGAAACATCAGAATCGTCAATGAGCAAAGCTCCAGACGCATCAGTTGAAGAAATTACAAGTATACAAGAGATCAATCTACATTTGACAGATCAAATCAAGATGCTGGAAATTGGTCAAGAGACTCGAATGGTGAAAATGATTGATGTCATGAATGATGCAAGAAAAGATGAAAATGAAAGAACTTTAGCCATTGATGATAGGAGGAAAATTACAGAGAAACTACAAGAGAAAGAATCAGAGATTCTAAGAATCACTGAGCATCACCATGAGGTTGCCAACTAGATAATTCTTATGAGTCAAGAAGAAAATAGAATAAATACATAACTCATTGAAAGAATATAGATCATAGGTGAGCTAAGAGAAGAGAACAAAAAATTGAAGCATGAAATCAAAGTCCAGAATCAACACAATGAATTAATTAAAAAGGTTGAGGATAGCAATAAAAGGATGGATGATTTTTTTGATGGAAAAAGGAGAGTCAACAACTACATAGGATTAGGGTAAAATGAGAATGGTGAATCTTCTAATCAACCAGATCAGAGGAATTCTTTCACAAACCCAAGATCCAAGAAGTTGTCATGCAATCACTATGAAAAACTAGGCCACACCTCAAACATTTGCAGAAGCAAAATGAAAGGTATTTCTCAAGCACAATCTACTTTTATTGGTAATTTTTATAAATGTCAAAAGAAAGGACACAAGGCACATGAGTGCAAATCCAAAGTGAAAAATCTAAAGAGAAAAACCTATATGGACAAGTACTGTCCTACATGCAAGATGAATGGACATACACATAAGGAATGCTCGAAAAAGAATAACAAGGCATGGACAGTAAAAGAAACTGATAAAAGCTACAAACCAACAAGAGAAGGTAAATCATACGTTTGGGACTATAACATATGGTTAAACTACACAGCATGTGGAAGGTATGGTCATATTGCTGAAAAATGTATGAGAAAGTGGACCAAAAGGTCAAGAGGTTGGACCAATCATGGTATGGCATGCTTGCACTATCATAAGGTTCGACATGTAATAAAATATTACAAAGACTGACTGACAGACACAAGCACACATCCCAATGGAAATACCATTGATGACATCAAAAGAATGAGAAATAAGATGTGGGTAAAAGCCACAAACACTAAAGGTGCTAGAAAAAGCAATGCAAATGGTGACACCTCATCCAATGGATCTGGTGACATCACTACATCCAACTATATTGCACAAGTAAGTATGGAACTGCATTATGACAAGTTTTACTATACATCAGTTCCATCACACATAGTTCATATTGTAATATTAGCATGAATAAAGATGCAATATAATTTTATTTAATAAACTATTGAAAAACAACCATCGGTTATTGGGAAGAATTTTCATCGCTGAACACTCACAAAAAAGATAGCACTACTTACCAGAATGTATCGGTCATTACACAAGCTAAGTGTAAACTGACGGATATCGTTGAACATTTTTATAGTCAGAAAATGGAAGCACTTCCATTGTAGATGTGTTTATCCTTCTGAGTAAGTGGTTTGGGGTCATGGAAAGCACCTTGAATGGGTTCCTGATCTTGACATGGCTCCCCCCTATTTTGTCCCTCTTTCCACTCCTGTTTAGTCTAATTTCTATATTCTGAACTACAGACTGGTGATTTTGGGCTTCAGGGTCAGGTTTGACCTTTTAGGTCTATGTCGACCTTGACCCTGACCTAGGTCAGGGTTGATGTCAACCTTGATCCAGGGTTCAGATCTTGGAGTCTCACAGTTTTTGGAGGTCGGCCTTTGCAAAAAGTATTTCCCGCTTCCGGGTCAGCTGTTTCGGGTTCCAAAGTGTTGATTCCTAAATTATATTTAATATAGGTCCTCTCCTAGGGGTAAATGCTTTAATGGGAATTTAATCCTCCTATGTAGGCCTCCTTGGAAGATTGTGCCCTAATTCCATATAAAAGGGAAGCTTTCTCTCTCATTTTCTCTAACAACCATCAAGGGAGCAAGATTGAGAATTATCATCAAGCATCAAGCATTCCTAATTGAGATCAAGCATTATCAAGTGAAGTTGAAACAAGCAATCAAGAAATATTTCAAGAAAGCATCCATTTTTCATGAAGGAGATGAAGTGGAGGCCATTGAAGGATTGAAGCTACATGGTGCCTTTTTGGTGATCTCTCCATCCAATCTTCTTCCAAGCCTCTTCTAAACTCAAGAACCCATTCAAGACTTGGTGTTGGAGATCTATAAGAAAGAGATTGAAGATATCCTATCTTTCTACATTCCACATTTTGAAGCATACTTGTGGATTCAAGGACTTGAATCCTCCACAAGGACTTTTACAAGAAAGGTGAATTTATGCATTTACTTTGTCCATTTCTACAATTTCAATTATATATCTATAAGGTTAATTCCAAAACCGGGGTCTAACCAAGGAAAACCCCTCCCACCCAACAAAAAATCTCTTTTTTCTTGTAGGTATAGGTACAGAACAGTTGATTTGAGACCAGATCTGGATACCCTTTTTGGCAAACTTCCAGGATCCGTGAATAGAGTCACTTTCGGATCGGTGCAGGTGAAGGTCAACATTATTGGGTCAGGGTTGACATTTATGGGTCAAGGTTGACCTTTTTCATAAGATGACATCATAATGGAAAAATATTTCTAGGTTTTGTTCGTCTCTACATTCTGGTTCGGGATCAGCTATCATTTTTTCCAGAAACTCAATACAGACCTTAGAAAACAACATTCTTTGATCTGCAACATTTCAAGGTTAGTGCATTTCTCCCATTTCTTCAATTACTGTCATATATCATTTCTATGCATATAATTAACAGAATTTAAGGTATCTCCTTTGTTATTCTGCCTTCCAAATAGTTGATTCATTTGTGCATTAACCCTTCTTTAGGGTTGATCAACTTGGATCTTCCATTTTTGTAAAAGAGGAACATCTTATCTTCTCCCTAATCACAATTGCAATACATAGTCAATTCAATTCAATCAAGGTTAAAAGAGTCCAATACAATCTAGGTAATTCAAAGAATAATTTACATATTAGTCACATCCCAATCATCAATCATAACAAATCAACAAATCACCCATTTTCATTTCTTACATTTTAGTAACATAATCAATTCAACCACTATTTAATATGTTACAACGTTGAATCAACAAAAGCTGTCTTCGAAACCTCACCGACAATTATCAGTGAAGTATCAAAAACCGCTAGCTACCCTGATGCTTTGCACAGACACTGAAAATGTTATGAATTTCTCTACCGACAAAATTAGTCTTCATAAACCGATGAGTTGGTAAGCATTAATGACAACTTAGGGCACAAAAAGGTTATAAAAGTCCGACGGGTAAACTCATTTTCGCACCCATAATTTTTGAGCTAAGCAGAGCAGACTAGAGTGATTTAAGAGCAATTTGGAAAGTGACCCAGAAAAAATCAATGACATTAGGCATTTACATTCATAGGAAATCACAGAGAATCCATAAGTAATAACACTCACCGAACGCACTGTTTTATTTGCGATAAGCCCTAAACTTCTGCAAACAAGATGACATCAACTTCTAGAGTCAAGAAAATTAAGGATGATAAGAGAAATACTTCAAGCTTGTCAGCAAAGGCTCGTGTGTTGAGCCTAAATATAAGTTACACCCTGAAATAGCTTCAAAACCTGATGATTCCGGAGCATTCTCCAGAATCCCACCTAGGGTTTTACTGGTAGAGGATGTACAGTCCTATATTCACTGTAAGATCTTGAAAATAGGAGATCTATACCTAGATAATTCCTATAGGGCACTATTTGATGATGCTAGAAACCTCAAAGAAGAGCACAAACACTTGGAAGTAAAGGGACTCACAAATGCACTGCATTTTCCAAAGGTCTTCAAAATAGAATAGATAAAGATTGTTCTTAGAAGAGTCCATAACAAGAATCTATGGCTAAAAAATCCAAAGGAAATAACAAAGGATGTTATTCACGTAGTTACTGGTTATCCTACAACCGATAAACCACAGGCTCACAAGCACCCATCTCTGGCAGAAGTGGAAAAACTGACTAGTGCTAAATCAGATAAAAGAGCACTAAAGGTCAACACCATTACCGACGTAGAGCTGAAGTTTGGAGCATGTGTTGTTGGATATA
>MU223317.1:5388068-5442634 GCA_018584345.1 Thuja plicata | reverse complement strand
TCTTCCATGAAATCTGAATGAACATCATATCTAGTACTGCTATGAGCACAGCATACAAGATTATCAAGCAGGGGAAGAAGATGGATCTTGCAAAGAACATGTTACATCAATTGGAGAACATGTGCACAATAATGTCTTCAAGGACAAACACTTGTAAGTTTGGTTCCCTCATAATGTGCATATACTTTTACTTTGAAGAATAATTTCCTTCTATTGGAAAAGTTGCATGGGATAGAAGCAGACCCATAACCATTCAGATAGGTGAATTCATAGAATCACTAGGAATAGATTTTGATAATGTCATGCATGAGTATTTCAAAACCATAAAGGAAATGGTACAAGCAAGAACTAGAATTCCTGAGAATCTGATAGAGGAACACCAAGAAGAAATATGTTTCATGGTAGATACTGATTTCACATACATACAAGCAGTAGTTCCAAGGAAATCATGGCTTTCAAAATTGGATTATGAAATTAAAATAGGATGAGCCATTGAGTGCATTAAGGAACTATTAAATGAACTAGTAGACAACAAGAAACTAAGATTTGGTACCTATGAAGAGGCCAAACAGAAGATTAAAACCAATCTTGTTGTCTAGAAGGTTGTAAAATAGTAAAAAAGAATGGTGAAATTTTTGAAAAAGAACTTGAATATATCTTCTGAAGGAGAAGAAGAAAGAGAAGGTGAAGAGGAACAAGAGGGTAAGGAGGAACTCACTGAGGACTAGCTTCCCATAAGTGATACAGTAGAGAAAAATGAATCAGAGGAAGAGAAGTCAGATTCACCACCTCCTCCTCCACCTAAGAAATCAAGAACAGGGAGTCAAATAGAAAAGGATGCAACTCCTCCCATGGTAAAAGGAAAGGTGTATAAGAAGAAACCTGACACACCAAAGGAAAAACAACCAATCAGGGCACTAGTCAAAAGGAGAAAATTTGTTTAGACAAATGAGGACTTAGAGGACTCAGCTATGGATGAACCTAACACTATAAAACAAGAAAAGGAAATAGCAAAGGTTACATCACCCACTGAAGACATTGATGAAATATGTAAGTATCTTTCTTAAGCTACATCTCTTGGACATCCTAAGATTAGGAAATGGTTAAGATGGGATTCTGTAGAACAGAATAAGATTGAAGATGCACTTATTGCTAAAATGTGCAGACACTATTATATCCTACTACAATTCACTTCATGTGATGTTCCACAAGAACTATTAATTAGAATATCTTCTAGATTCACTTTTGCACTTCATGAGGAGAAGATTATAAGAGAAAAAGTATTAGTTTCTCTTTTACCTCCTGAATGAAAAATAGAAGAAATCAATGAAATCTTGAAGAAACATGAGAAAAGTTTCTCACCCAAGTTAAGAGCCTATAAATTTCTTGAAGAGAAGCTTATAGAGCTTGAACAAGAAACACATAATACATGGAGTAAGATACTCAACCGTAATGAGGAGAGCAGTTGTGAAAAGGAAACTATCACTAAAAAAAATAACTCAATAGCTAAGTTAGATAGTGAAGAAGTCCAAATAATAGGCTAGAAATAGATTGATATTATAGATGAAGAATGGCCAAAAGATGGTGAAGATAATCAAGTACCAGCAAGCCCCATCCACATCACCTTAGAGGATGAAGAAGTTACCAAAGAAGAGTTAACGATAAAAGGTAACTTAGATGATGATATAAATGATGAATCGTGGTTAGACAACATTGTCCATGACACCACAAGACAAGACCCTGCCGCAAAAGTTCAAAAAGATGAAGACATAAATGCAACAATGGGCAATACCGACGAAGAGGATATAGCTATTGACACTACAATAATCAATACACCAAAAAACATGAATATATTAATAGATGCTATTGATATTCATTCAAGTTAGGATAAATCATCTAAAAAAGATGATAATATACCCAAGGATATGGGTACCGATGAAAACAAAGATGCATCCAACACTCACAAGGATACAGATACAGAAATGAAGGATGCAACCAACAACCAACAAGAAGTGTCAAAAGGTCAAAACAAAGAGGCAGATAACAAAAATCATGATACATTGAGAAAGGTTGAAGAAAAAGCTAAAAGTGAAGGAGTCAAGCAGGATGAAGGTATAAAACTCAAAGAAGATACATCTATTGATACACCCAAGGAAAATGAGGAGATGTCTTCACCAAACTAGCCGGTGGACTCAGAACAAACACAAAAGGAAACCTCATCTTCTCAACCCTCACCTACCAAGTAAACCCAATCTCATGCTTTACAGATGGTAGTACATCAATCTGCCACCTAGCCAAAGAAGAAGAAGAAGAAGAAAATAGTAAAGAAAGACATCTTGGCTGTTACACTGGATGAAGTAATAGAAGTTCCAAACTAGGATATTACCACTTTAGACAGTGATAAAATTCAAGAATTTGGAGTGCTATGTCAAAGAAAAAACATTCAAAGAAAATGATACAAGAACATAGGGAAACAATGGCACTTGACAAGGCAAGAGATATTCTCCAACAACTTGTTCCTAAGGTAAAACTTGAAGCAAATGCTATAGTTAAGGAACAAATTGTTGTTCTTACCAACGCCATCACAGAGAAAAATATAGATGTGGAACAAGCTATGGAAGTACAAGCAAAAAAGAAGTATCAATACAAATTAATTGATAAAATCAGCCAAGAAGTGGCACTGAACAAGGTAAAGCTCTCTGAACTAACTGATCAGTTAGAACCAATGATTGCTGAAGCAATCACCTTAGTTCAAAAGATGTGCACGCTTGAAAATTATATAAAAGAAAATAGTGACAAACTAGTAGAAATAGATTCCAATGTCACAACCAGTGGACAAAGCATAACCTCACATGCAGAGAGTATAAAGGCACATCATGACAAGGTCATAGAGGCTCAAAGGATAAGGCAAGAAATATGGGATGCTGAAACTCAACTAAGAGGTGAAATTACATAACTATAGGCACACATTCTTCCTAATCTTACTATTCTATAGCAGCATATTTCTGAAGCAAGAAATCTTATTGCAACCGCCAAGATGTCTGTAGTAGACAACATCTATGATATACATGTACGAATATCATTGGAGCACATGGCTCTAGAAATGATAAAAGAAAAATGGGAAAAGATGATGGAGGAGATCAAGTCCTCACATTCCCACCTTTTCGACAAGCTATAAGTACCTTTGCTTTTAGGATCAAAAAAGGAGGAATAGAAATGAAATGTATATTGTATGTACCGAAGGAACAAATAAATAAAGATAGTTATGTACAATATATATCAAAAAGAGGAAAAGAAAAGTACATAAGGATATGTATATATAATTACACTTATCAGCATATACATAGGGGGAGTCATTCATATAACAAAGGAAGGAGTATACAAAGGTGTACATACTAATACACTTAGTATGTTGCACATATCATTTTTTTGATACTAATGTCAAAGGGGGAGATTGATGACATTAATTTTTCCATTAGTACACTTACTGAAAAACATTGACAGAGATCACCGGCAGACTACAAGCATTACCAACAGTCTACAAGCATTAGCAGCAGACTACAAGCATTACTGGAAGACTACAAGAATTACCGGTGAACAACGAGCATACCCAACAGAACATAGAGGTCATGAAAAATTATAAGTATGGAATTAACCAATGAACACTGACAAGTGTTGCACCGATGAAGTGAACAGGACATCACTGATAGGTCAATTTCATAACATTGAGATCATCACCAATGACACAGTTTTGAGAAAAAAACCGATGGAACAAAAAAGGCATACTCGATGACTAGTTCAAGAAAGGAACACCGACGACAAAGAAAACTGACCGTCAAAACTGATATTCAGTTAGAGAACCCACAAAAAAGTGGATCTGAGTTTTACACGTGAGATAAAGCAATGTAATTCTATTTATAGAGTTTTAATTTATTTTAAATCATAACTTGAGGGTCAAGCAAGCTTTATGTAAATGTTTTAAAGCATCCTAACAGATCTAAAACATATCTAACTAAAGATCAAGGTCAAGTTGTAAACCTTGGATCTAGAGTTAACTTGCGAAGCATGAATCAAGAATTGAGCCAAAATCTAGTATAAATAGATGTTCAAATCAATTGTGAGTTATGAATTCATTATTGTTGATAGCTACGAAGAGCATCTAAGGAGAAGAAGGCAGAATTCATGCAAAGTTTAGAAACAGATCACATCACTTGTCAAGAACACACAGAGGCTACTGACGAGAAGATAAAGGTATTATTCAATCATGGAAGGATGATTACTTATATATATAAAGCTTAATAGGATTTGTTATCAGCAATTAGAGATTGCATACATCATCAGATCAAAGACTTATGTAGTTGCATTCTAACAAGTGCATCACATCTAAAATCCTTTTGTAGAAGGTGGATTTAACCGTTCTTTACAAATATCTTAATAGAGTGCACACTTAACAGTGTTGCTAAAGCTTCAAACGATGTAGATCTTAATAGGTCTCTACTGTAATACTCCTAATAGGGTAGGTCATCAGAAGTGACCAATTGTAAGCCTTAACCGACCCCTTCTTATCTGCAGATAGTGAAGTCCTGTGGGTAACAATCCCCACCGCAGTTTTTACTTCCTAACAGGATTTTTTTGTGATATCATATCTTGTGTTATGTGTTATCTATTTTCATGAATATTTCTGTTATAGTTGCATACTAAAAGAACTTATGATATGATTGCATATACATAAATAAAGATGAACAATTAGATAAGATAATTTACAAATTGATGATTAAGGGTTAATGGGCTAACCAAGAAAATTTTTAGAGGCACTGATTCACCCCTTCCCTCTTAGTACATTATTCCAATATAATTCCAACATCATTCCTGTGCAATTTTATAATTTCTTCATAATTTTGATATAGGGCATTCCCCACGTTCTTCTATAAATTAGATCATTTTTCTCCTCTTGTCTCTTCACTGGGGGAAAGAGGTATTTCATTCCAGTCTTCTAGGATCTATTTTTCTCTTCACATGTATTTTTTTTAGAGTTTAATTTGTTATTCTTTCTATATTATATCCCTATAATTTTATATTATGATACATACTTCCTTGACTTATCATCATTTAGGATATCTTTCCTAGGACATTTGTTTTGTAAAGATATTTGTTTTCCACAATATCTCTTGATATAATTTGATATATCCCTTTCTTTCATCCCTGGGCGGCAAGGTATTTTCCTTCTTCCTCTATCTAAGGATCTACTTTCCTTAGCTTAGTGGCATTTGTTTAGCATACAACATGATTTCCTTATAAAGATTTATGTTTTTTACTATGGATACCCTCTTATATGGGAGGTGATTGTCCTAGGTCATCACCTCTTCTTTATTTTGTAAACTATGCTCTTGAAAAAATCTTTCCCTTTCTTTGGTTATAATTTGACTCCTTCATTCCGAGATTCCTCTTCCTCTTCATCATGGGGGCTTGATGTTTGAATCTTTGGTCCCTCTTTTCTTTAGAAGATGATATTTTCTCGTAAGCACTCCTCTACGGTTGGGGTCTTGCTAATAAGATATCTTCCTCTCTGAGGATATTTTTTCCACATGTGATATATCCATTTCATTATTATCTATGATGTTAGAGGTAAGCGTCAATACTCTTTGCTAGGAATATAGTGTGTATTGTTGTTAAGCTGAATATCTCCTTACCTTGTGAAGTAGGTATCCTCTTTCTCTTCCTTATCCTTCCTAGTGGGTAGTAATGATAAGGAAGGGGGCATATATACGGTCGCCCTTATAATATAGTTTACATTATCTTACATTTTACAACATGCTAAATCCTCGGAAGGTAACACACATAAGTTGCTAAATCCTGAAGAGACACGCATTTTTATTTTTGTTTTTTGCTAAATCCTGAAGAGATACACATTTTCAATTTTACAATATGCTAAATCCTTGGAAGGTAATGCACATAAGTTTCTAAATCCTAAAAAGACACACATTTTATCTATATTCCATAGTGATACAAGAATTTGGATCTATGGATATTTCAAAAGTTGTTAGAAGATGCATTACAATTACAAGGCATAGTTTATGGGTGAACCTGTTGGGCTGTCCCTCCATGGTGATTCATGGTAAGGTGTGCATCTTACTAGGTGAGGTAATCACTATCTCTTTTCTCTCTTTTTCTTTCATGCTAGTAGGACTAGATCATGAAGCTATGTTATCTATAGTGCTACTCTTGTCTTGCTTATGTAGTCATGTATATTTTATATGATTAATTGCGCATTACTTTCATATATTTGTGTATGTATTTTGAGTTGGAATCCTTGGTCTGGGGGCTCATGTCCTTGACTTAGTGATGTTCTACCCCATTGGAATGCACGAGAGTCTTTCTTCTAACTTTACTGTGAGTATGTTTGATTTCCATACTCTCGCTAAAGTGGGGGCTTAATGTATCATCTTAAAATGGAAGCACTTCCATGTTAAGAATGTTTATACCTCCTTAGGGGTTTTTTTTTACCACCATCATATTGTCCCTCATGTCTGCATCCTCTCCTACTTCTATGCCTATTTAGGATCCTGATTGGGCCTCTCCGGGCACCATCCATCCCATCTGTCATGTTTCCCAGGGGTCCTAACTCCCTAGGTCAAGGTCCACCTTGACCTTAACCTAGGTCAAGGATGACTGCAACCTTGACCTAGATCAAGGAAGACCTCAACCTTGACCTGGGTCACCCTATCAAAAATAGAAGTCTGTCAGCTGTTGGAGGTCATCAAAAACCCATTTCCCGCTTTCGGTTTAGTTGTTTTGGGTTCCAAAGAAATGATTATTAAATTATATTTAATATAGGTCCTCTTCTAGGGGTATGGGTCTAAATGCAATTTAATTCTCCTATGTAGGCCTCTCCAGAAGATTGTGCCCTAGTTTCATATAAAAGGAAGTTTTCTCCTCTCATTTTCTCTAAGTCAAGTTAAGCACTAAGTTGGATCAAATAAGCCATGCGAAGCAATAAGTCATCAAGAAAAAATTTCAAGCATCCATTTTTTTACATGCTTTCAAGCTTTGAAAGTGTTTAAGTCTTCCTTTCAAGCATTCAAGTTCTCCATTGAAGATCAAGGATTCAAGCTTTAAGGCCTTTGAAGGGATTTGGTTCAAGCATTCAATATTCATCATTAAAACCCTAGATATATCTATCATGCTGGTGTGAGCTTCCTTCAAGATCCTTTTTGCATCCTAGAAATTCATTAATTCTCTCTTTAAGCTGGATTCCAAGCATACATTCAAGGGGGTTTATGGTTTCTAATTGAGTCTAAGCTTTCATATTTACATACTTGTTTACATTTGAAATATAATTGCATATGTAATTGAATATCATAATTTCATTATTTGATTTACTTCTACTTCTTGCTAGCATTCTTTATTTCAATTATTTATTTCAAGGTTAAATCCTAATTGGTGTTTGACTAAGGCAAACCCCTCCCCCCAAAAAACAATCCATTTTTATTGCAGGTACAGGTTCAGAATAGTGAATTAGAGTGCAAATTACGATACCCTTTTCGGAAAATTTTTGGGATTTGGAAATAGATTTTCAGTCTGAGAATTTTGAGGTTGATTTTTTCATAGGTTGGAATCATAAATTCTAGGTCAATGGTGACATTGACTTGAGGGTACAAATTAGAGCTGTGTTAGAATAGAAAAAGATTTTTGGGTTTTGTTCATATCTGCATTTCTGATGCAGAGGTTGTCTCATATTTTCCAGAAACTTAGTGCAAACCCACAAAAATAGCATTCTTCAAATCTACAACACTTCAAGGTTAGTACTTTTTTCTTATTCATTTAAATTAAAGTTATTAATCTATCTAAATCTATCACACACTCTCTTTCTATAAGACATGTGTTAGGGTTTTTCTCTTTATCGATATCGTTAATAGGTTGATTCATTTATGCATTGATCCTTTCTTTAGGGTTAATAAATTTGGATCTTCCCTTTAAGAAACTTGGGATTAAGAAGACAATCCTACCCTCCTCACACACATATTCATTAACACTACCTATTTAAACTAAAAACATTCTTAAATGTAACATTTCTTATGTTACATGTGATATCTTCTTTCCTCAAAGAAATATTGACTAGCAAGCATGTCATTTTTTTTAGCTTCTATCCATCCAATCAATACTGAATGCATTCAAAATTTTCAACTCATCCCAAACAACATTTCTGTATTGTTTCAGTCTTTGGTTCTTTTAAGCATGCTTGATCTAATCTAAGAGATTACTAATTTAGAGTATCCAATTACTCAAAGATTTATTATTCCATGTCTTGAGGCGAACCTCAATCCAATCAACAAAGCCTTCTATTATGGAATATTATTTGTACATTTCAACAATTAAGTGAAAGGAAATTTTAAAGTCTTACCACTAGGAGCTATAAAAAAAATCCAGCAACAGCTCCCTCCTTAGAGTTTGCAGCATCAAAATATTGAATTCATAAATCACCTTGGTCTGTCAAATTATCTTTATCTTCAAATAAAAGAACAAGATGAACTTTTACTTCAACCTTTATATCCTTCACTTGGAAAGAAGAAACATTAGTGTCTAAAAAATAATTCGTATTATCATCGTCATTTTCCTCTATCATGTGAGAAGTCCTAGTTTCCTGGGACACTTTGACATTTTCACCAGCAATGCTGAAAGTTGCAAAGGACAAGTCAAATTCAATACTCCATCCCATTAAAGAACTCTACTTTCTTGATAATTACATTCCATAATGGGGAGGAATATAAACAACTAAGACACTCATTGTGAACATTTTCTCAAGATATGCAGCCAGCCTATAGGCAAATATTTATTAGTAAAAATGATATGTACTTCTCTAAAATCCATTTCCTGACATATTCCATGTGGAGTATCAACTTACAATCCCATAGAATTCATTACCTCTAGAGGCATAATAGTGTTATATAATCCACAATCTATCATGCAGTTCTTTAGAATTTTACCATTTATAACAAAAGTCAAGAAAGAGGATCTACAACTCCCAAGGAAGTATTCACAACATTAGTGTCCAGGTAAATCTGAGGGATCTATGAAACAATTTATTCTAACTCCTTTCCCTTTCTTTCATATTTATCTTCTAGATTTCCTATTTTTTCACTACCTTTTGGTTTCTAATTTTTTGTGGAAGATACACTATTCACCAATGTCAGGGTTTTTTCTTTATGTTCCCCAATTCTCACATTTCTAACAATGGAACCTTGACAACAATTTGTGACAACAGTTGCCCCATATCAACAGGGGTTTACTTTATATCATAGAAATCTTGTTTCATAGTAACAACATTTCCATCCTCAACCTGAGTGGCCAAATTCGAATCATCTCTCTTTGATTTCTTACTATCCTTTTGAGGAGGGGGACGCTTGTTTTTTGGCATCTTTGATTTTACCTTATACAAAATATTTGGACAATTGGACTTGTTTCCTTTCATAAAATTTAAATTATTTATACCCTCAATACATTTTCCCTTTTCTTGTGGCTTCTTAGAGTCTTCTTTCGTTTCCTTGATGAGAAAACTAGTTGGTATTCCATCTGCATTACCAACTGTTCTCTTGCTCAAAGTATAGTTACTCATTTCTTGAGTAACCATGTTTGCAATGATCTGTGATATCTCTTCATCAAAAGGCTTTCTTAACAAAGTGGGTTCCTCACCCTTTTCTACATTACATCTTATATCATCAATTTCCTTTTCTTCTTCATCAAAAAAAACTTGCTGGTGATATATTTCTTTTCTTCTTTGTGAGCCATAGATAACTTGGTTTTCAATCTCATCTCCAAAATCTACTTCACCCCATAGATGTGAAGAAATCTGAGCACAACTAATGTCATCATATGACTCATCTTCCTCACCCCCTTGTTCCTAATTTGCAGATACATTCAAGGAAACAAAAAAATAATCAGAATTATTTTGGTATTGAGAAGCTACACACCATAAAATATCATCACACATGTTAATAGAGTTCTTTTTCAAAGGATTAGGAGATTATTGTTAGGTTTATCCTTCTTTTGTGGGAGAACAGGCTACCAATCCTTCCATTGGGTGTTATAAGGGTAACTTGACATCCTTGGCTGCCAGTTAAAATTGCGAAAGGATGGTTTATTAATATTGAGAGCCCTATTATTCTTATTTTCTCCAAGATTCAAATCTTTTATAGCATTTAAAGTCTTCTTCAAACTATCCACCTCTTTAGGTTTCACATTAGAGGACTTATCTGATTCTTTCTTATTGAACCTAGTAGGCTTCCAATCTTCCCTTCTACCCACTTTCCTTGATACTCTTTTATTCTCAATGTTAAGAGATATCTTATAATATTCCCTAATTTCTCTAGGAGTCTTGTCCCTAAGAAGATATCCCATCTTAGCATAAAAATACTTTAAATAAGTTGCAAGACATACCTTTTCATCGAGCCTGATTACTTGGAAAATCTTGTGCATGGCCCTTTTGAATCTTATATTGAAATGAACAACTTATTTATTTGGATTTTTCTTGATATTTTTGAATTCGTTTAGTATGAATCTTTCATTAGTCTTGTCACCATACTGCTACTTAAAACAATTTTTTAATTCATCCATGGATGTCACACAATCATGAGGTAATCCTATAAACCAAGCCCTAGCTTACTTAATTAGTGACTGATCAAAAAATTTCATCATTACATCATCATGTCCAATTTCATAGTCATCCATCATATTAGTAAACTAATTTCAATGCTCTTCAGAAGTGATGACAATATTTCCAAAAAATTTAGGAATTTGATGTCTAATTTCATTTGGATTTGTAATAGGATAACCTAGAATACCAAGAAAAGAGAATTATTTGTACCTTTCTACATGAACTGGTCTCCTTTCAAATGAACTATCATTCTGGGAAGTAGATTTTTTGGCATTTGACGTTGTAGAAATCCCAACACCAGATAGTGGTGGAACATTTATTGTTTATTTCACAGGGATTCCAGCATTCCCACTAGGTTCTAAGGAAAAGGAAATAGTATTAGAAGGCCCAAAAGACTGCCTAAAAAACTCAATCTTCTTCATCTCTAAAGTAGAAGCCTCCAACTCTACTTTCTTAAGCTCTCTTTCTATGATCTCTTTCTCCATTTTATCCTTCTCAAGATCAATGTCTAGTTTAGACATCTAATCCACTAGAACCGTGTGACTCAAAGGTTCATTTATTTCAACTCATTTGGCCTTCTGCTACCCCTTATACTTAGGTTTTTGAGAATCAAAAACCTGACGGATGACAAGTTCCTCTTCAACCTTCTTAGGTGCTAGAAGACTGTTTACTGCCTTGTAGTCTAGCAATTGTATTTTCAATTGTTCAGATATGATCTGAGCCTGTCTTATTATATTCTCCTTTTATTTTTATCTCTATTGTTTGATGGCAATCTTCACCTGGATTCTCCTCTCCATAAACTTATTCAAAGATATTTTTAGAAACTGGGAGAGTGATTTCCGATTTTGAAAATTCTACGTGAAATCTATCTCTTCTATGATTAGGGACATGAGGCCTATATGAGGGTAAAGAGATTAGAGCACAAGGGGCATTCCTATCCTCTTCACCCTTACATTTTCTTCTAGACCTGTTATCATGTCCTTGAGATTCATTATGGATTAATTTCTTGGTATGTCATGATCCCTCCTCTCCTCTTTCACTAGGAGAATAGAAATCCTCATACACACCCAATCCCAAGTCCATAGCCTCTTCATACTCTAATCCATTTCCTTCCTGACTGTGTTGGATTGGATCTTCTACCCTAGTGTTCCTTATTTGTCTCCAATCCTAAGGAATACTCCTGTCATTGTTTTCTTCCCTACGCTGACCAGCTCTGGAGGTAGTTGGAAGCTCACCTTCTAGTTTATCTTCAGGATGATTTTTATCCAGGATCTGGTATTTCTATAACTCATATTGAGAAAGTGTGTATAAAATAATATCTATTCCTCAATAGTGTTGAAAATATTTATTTGATTCGACACCCAATAGAGGGTGGGAAAATACAACACTAGCTCTTAGTTATATGAATATTGCAATTAGGAATTTCACAAGACAATGGATAACAATAAGGGATCTAGGCAAGTCCCCACAATATTTTAGCAAAGAAACAAAGCAATGGGACAAGAAAAGGGTAACTCTATAATTTTAATAGTCAACTTATTTAATCATATGAATAAGCAGGCCGTGAGTCTAGCTCAACTTGAAACCTATGTTATTTATGATAATTTATGTCTATTCCTGAGCAGAGTCACCACTTTTTTGATGTTTTAAAATGATTTGATGCCTTGTAAGGTACCAAATACCTATAGATGGATTGTAAGTAGTGGTTAGTTCCAAATATGGAGAAATCTAAGGTAACTTGATGAATTATAGGGACAAGACTTCCCTCTGCACCTTTGGTTCTGCTAGACCAAGGTGGGTACACCTAATCCAACTCAATAAACAACACTTTACAACTCTCTCTAGATTTAAACAACAAAAATTGATAAGAAAGTGCTGAATGATAACCACTCATTTATTGATTCTCAATTACCTTGAAGAACATACAACACACAACCACAATACTTAAAAGAGTTTTGAAATTTTTTTTTTTTAAATTTTCATAATGTAGACAAACCAAACCAAACATGTATCACTATAGAAAGTACTAATTTCTGACCAATGCCTTATGCGTTTGGAAATATTTTTAATGCTGATGCAGGATATAGAAACCATCTATTGTCAAAGATTCAAAGCCACAAATGCAACTAACCAAGACCCGCACTTCTTATAAAATCCTTGTGCACACCAAATGAAACTGTCTTATCCATAGAAATATTTAATTTGGTCCTAGATCACAACTAAGGAATAAAAACGTACACAAAGATAAATTCTATTCAATGCATTAGAAAACTCACAAATCAAGAAATAGGCACAAAGGAGAGACTTGAATCTGGAGTATTTGTATTAAGTATGAATAATCATGTTCCTGTATACAATTTTCTTCAAAATATACACCACTTCAATAATGGGAAAAGAACTGAAACTTTCTATTCTATATTTAAATAGTCTAATACAATCTTCTATATCCCTAACTGAAACCTCATATACAACTTGATAACTCCAATTTTTCTAGCCCTTCTAAATGATCTTGGAAATCCTTTTATATAATAAGGATTGCAAAAAGCTTTGAATCATTTAGGAAAAATTCAAACTAAATCACTCATCATGAAAGATAAAAATACAACAGAACCAATAACTGAGTTGTTACAAGATTGCAAAGGCAATTTCTCATTGAACCGCATGACCTTTGCAACAACTTCAAAACCATTCTACCTTTTCCAAGTGGAACCTTTGTCTTTATTATTTTATGCACAAAATCTCTTTGCAACCATTGACTACCTTAGAATGTTGGAGAAATGCCACATGTTGAAGGAACAATGGGGTGTTCCTCTTTCTTTGATTTATCTTGGGTACATCTACCCTTCCATCCTGCAAACACCTCATCACTGGGCCAAGGGAAGTTAACAATATTAATCTTCTTGTTGTTTAATTCATCCCTTTTTGTTTTCATTCACTCAACTTCCTTTCTCCAAAACCCAAAATGAGACTTGGCATTCTCAATTGTGTCCATGTAGTACCTTTGGTCCCACTTTACTTTTCCTCATCAACCTAGACAAGTGTCACTCAGGCATGATCCCACGATGAGTATCCTTGGGGAAGATTTTGATCGAGGAATCATGCCTACCGTTAGATTAAAACAAATTTCACCCACCTTTACCTCTTTTAAAAGTCTCAAACCCACGATCTCAAAGTAGATACGTGTCATCCAAATGTGATCTTGTCATGAATAAATCCATGTGAAAATTTTATTATCAGCATCATGCCAAGTGATAGATTTACTATGATCTTCTAGATGCTTTATCTTTTGGCCCCACTTAGGTGAGATCTCCAGATGGACACTTGTCAGCTAGGTGTGATCCTATGATGAGTAAACAATATGCATCTTCTATCCAAGGAATCACACCTATCATAATATCAAATGTTATCTGAATTACCTTTATCTTCCTTTTAGCCCTGGCCAGGTCTCGCCACTAACCACATGTCACATAGGCCCGATGCCTTCAAGAGAAACCTTCTCGCATATATTTTTCATGGGATCACATCCACCGTTGAATTAACTTTGATCTGACTCCATCATGTTATCGCCTTTAACTTTAAATACTTCAACCACACAATCTTAAGATCGAGACTTGTCACCCATTGTAATCCCACAATGGCTATCCTTCATATAACTTTTGATCAAGGAATTACTCCCATCATCTGATCAAAAGTAATATGCTCAACATCTTTTAATGCACAAAACACTACGGGTACTTTAGAGTTTGGAAATATTTAAAGACTAGCCCCGCTAGGACTTGGGACTTAAAAATAAATCCCCCCCCCGTACGACAACGTAAGACACATGACCTAAAATTACTTAAGTGACTCCCAAAAAGCTAACGCATGAGAATAAACAACATGGGAGACTTAGCGTTTAGAACAGAACAGAAAATAAGGGTTGGAATCAAATGACAATTAGGGCTTAAGAAAAAGCCTTCGACATAACATAACAATTGGTAGGATTTAGCACCATGGTAACCAATTTTAACAGTCCTAATAGTTTCTATTTCATCTTTCCTTATGCAATTTCTATTCATTGTCAAGGTTGATTCCTAAATAGGGGTTTGACGTAGAAAAACCTCTTTAGCCAACCCTCTTCCTTGTTTTTTGGGTACAGGAGTAGGTTACAAAGATACCATAACTTTTCTAGGTAGACTAAGAGTTGCCAGATGACCTCTACAAAATTCAGGCAAAACCACTTGCCAGATGTCACCATTCTTATCATATCCTAGGTACAAGTTGCCAATGTTAGAGAATGATGAAAAATTAATGTTTATTTTGATGAAAGACAAATGATATATACAAGGAGAGAATGGAGAAGTTATGTACTAGTAACCAATAAGATTACTTAGACAATTATATACTATTCACAAATAGTTATGCAGATGCGTACTTGTTACAAACATACCAAACTATATACTTATCAATGTACAAGTATACTAACATTCCCCCTTAATACATTGATCCTAAGAAACCATAAAAAAAATGTCTTGCCTTAGAGACCCCGCCTTAAGGATTACATACCTAGTTGTTTACATGATTTGAATACACATTTTGAGAAAAATATTCTCTTGAAGATGCAAGTCATGAACAATAAAGGCTCCATCAAGCTGTCTCTTGACCCTCTAAAAGGTGTAGCTTCAAGTTATATTCTTAAGCCCTCAGTCTCGAACTCTCGAATCACAGAGTCTTGAATTGTTCAACAATGATCCCTAAGAAATACGACAGATCTCTATCTTTTTCTAGTGACTGCAAAAGGGTATAACTCCTGATCATATACTCTGAAGCTTGCTTGAAAACATACCATTTTGATCACAATACTAAATATCAACCCTATCTCAAAAATAAGTCTTTACAAGACATGCACTCTGCAAATTCGTCATCATTAGAAAGAAAAACAAATATGGAAAACCAAAATTGTAAAAAATTCTTCTCATGCAGAACACCATCACAAAGAGAGAAGTTGACTTCAGATGATGGAATTCCTCAATCCTCCAATGTTGCCAACCCTATTATAGTTTATCCATTTGATTTGTCAGATGAACCTTTGAAGGCCTCATCTTTAATGTGAGATTTGTAAAGGATGTCATCCTAGATTCTACTCATTCTGACTATAATATAATGGAAGATCATTTTAGTAGCATAAATCTCCAACAATAGTAGCATATATCAAACTAGCTCCTCTAGTGATTATTTTTGTGATATGCCCTTTTCAATTTGGAATACGTAACTTCCAAGAAGCGCTTCTATTTTCATCCATATTGTGAACCAAATATTTTATAGTACTCATAAATCGACCAAAAAACAATAGAATTCTAAGATAACCACACCTTTGAAAGTACTTGAAAATTTTTATTGTCAACTAGTTCTCCTCCGAAAAATAAGAGATAATAATCTTGAGCAAGTATAAATTAATTTATCTCAGAAAAAGTGAAGTTTAAATCCAGAAAGTTCTCAAGACGAGTACCATAATTTGTTAGTGCTAGATCATCAAAATGTTCATCCACAAAGTAGATTGCATCGTTGTAATTACCCATAGAAATAGACACAATGCTCACGATTTTTTTAAGCCCTTTCAGCCCGAGCCTTTTTCTTGGCATATGATTGTCTTAGGAGATTCTCCTAGACTCCCCTCCAAGTTTACCCAGATTTGGCATACTTTCAGGATGGAGATTTTGTTTAATATTTGGAAAGATAGAAATGTTGTTATTTTCTCTCATAGCTCTCTTGATACGAATGTTGTTTTGTTTAACAAAGCTTGTATACGTAATAATGTTATGATGCAGATTCAAGTTCAAGCCAATAAAGTGGCTCTGGAAGTAGCTCACCTGCAGGAGCTGCTCAATCATTAGGGCAATGCTCCCTGCATTGTTGCTCGGGTTCCTCCGGATGCCCTTTCTGCCGAGGGTATGCCTCCGAGAGGCTGCCACCACGGGCGCAGTTCTTCGGCGCGCCGCTCGCACACTCCTCAATCCCAGGCTCCTCGTCACCACTCTCTGAGAGGTGGTGGGGACGGATGGCGGCGCCGCTCGTCTTCTCCGCCTCCTTGGCCTTCTAGGTGGGCACCGGCTCCGTCGCAGTCTACCCCTCCTGATGCTCCTGGTGCTCGCCATGGTTTGGATTGGCCTCCTACCACCTCTTCCAAGTATCCCCACCTGGCTCTTGCTATCTCCCCGCCCAGGGCGGATGAAAAAGAAAAAGAAGATGCTGATGATGATGGTTGGTCGCTTCCTGACCCCCCTGTCAATCCCACTAAGGCGTGGGGATCAGATGATAAAGATCCTCCACCTTCTGCTACTGCTCCTGCTGCCTAATGGCTTTATATTTTTTTGATGAATAGTTTTCGTTTTCGGCTTTGCCGTGTGAACTCTGCGGGGTGATTTCTTTATCCCTCGGCCCCTTTTTTGTGGATATGTAACTTTAATATTTTTAATAGAAAAGGCACTATTCATCAAAAAAAAACCTATAAAGAAAAGGTTTCCACCGCTATAAAAGGCCAATCCAGACTAACCATATTGATTCCTTCTATTAGTATTCCAACAGCTACTCTCTTCCCATAAGTAGCATCCCAAGATCACAAATAAAAGAATTCTCTATATTTAATGAATAGGAACAACGATGCCTCATAATAGATGACATACAAACATACATTGAAACATTTTCACAAGTCCATGGTCATGTCGTGGCGAGCACCTAACCAGAGCATTTCTGCACACTTAATTCACATTCCTTCTTAATTCTTGAAATTACAATGTAGAAACCATTGCAATATGTTATATAAATATTTGCAATTACATCCCCGAGTTAAAAGGTCTGTTCGGCTTGTGCGAACATCTTTTTATGCCAGATCTTTCTTCGCAGTCTTCGAGAACTCTACCCGTTGACAGCAACTATGTAATTGTTTTCGTCGTTCTTTTCCACTTTTGCCCTTCACCACGAATGATAGACTTATGGTGTCTTTCAACCGTGTCTCCGTATCTATCTCTCAGCCCAAATTGAGCAGAAAATTTCATACTAATAAAAGATTGCACAGGACAAAAATGGTGGAAAGCATAGTTCCATGGCAGAGAAACGTGCAAGCAGAGATAGCGATTAGAGATGGTGCACGTTAGAAATGGCTCGTCAGCATCTATATTAAAACTTTGTCTCAAAATATCTATTTGCCTCTGTGATAATACCACTGGAGGACCCTTCTCACTGTGCATACCACAGTCATGTCATGGTTGCCTTATCACCTTCTGGGCAGCCACTTTTAAAATTATACCTTCTGGAATGCAGAGATCTAGGATTCAATTTCCTCTGCAGCCTAGTACCAAAATTCATCCATTCATTATTAGCGCAGGCCCCTCTATAAATTCAATTCTTTGTCTCCATTTTGCAAAGTCGCTCTGATACCAAATGTTGGCGAATGATGAAAAGTTGATGTTTATTCTTATCAAAGACAAAGTATATATACAAGGAGATAATGGAGCTGTTACGTACCAATAACCAATAAGAGTAGTTACGTACTGGTCACAAACAATTATGCAGTTACGTACTGGTCACAAAAAGGCCATTATCGTTATGTCCCATACACTCTAATCTCACATTTGGAAGAAAGCAAGCTTACAACATGTAGGTATGTAGGTCTTAGAACTGCAGTTACAGGTCATTCCAGGACTCCGATAGTCAGCAATTCAGCTTTGAAAACTCACTTCTCCTACTTCATTTCCAGGTGTATTCAAATTATTCTCCATCCCCTTTTACATCATTTTGCTTAGCTAGATTAGATCAGATATGTTCTTGTTTAGTCCTTTCCATATCAATATCATCCCTCTCCTTCTCAATTCTAAGCAACGAAAGGAATTGAAACCATTCAAGGCATTGATAATGCATTGGCATCTTTCTTACCAAGTGGTGTCAATCATATTTATTCTTGAGGTGGTTTTTGTATTCCAATGTACCATTTGAATTGGGAAAAATAATGCTTTTATATTAAATCCTCTTTTCACATTGTACATTTGGGTGAACTTGAATTATGAAATTTCCTCTTTTTGATTTTGGTAGTTAGATCCTCCTTGCATGACATTTCCACTATGATTTGATGTCTAGATGTATTTTTTATGCATTGCATTAATCAATATTTGCATCATACCTTTTCTACATTGCAAGCATTTAGATTTTATCTTCGTACATTATATTATTACATTTTTAGCCATTTAGATGGATTCATTTGAAGTTCCTTTATAGATCCATTACATTCTTACATTTTATTTCCATGTTTTCATGTTTCATAAATATAAAAAAATACAAAAATATTTCATTTCATGCATTATTGTATGTATGTGCACTAGCATTCTATGAATGGAGTTCTAATCATCATTTCCTAGTTCAATTTCAAGTTTCTCTCAAGAATTTGTAGATGTTTCCTTTCATGTATATGATGACAGATTACTTCTTCATTTCATCCATAACTGTGCTATTTCCTCCCCAAAAAATCATCCCACCGATGAGAACATTTTAGCACAGGAAGAGCTTACTAGTAGTTCTTCAACGAATCTCCCTCCTAAGGATGAGATCTTGAAGAATGATGTTGATCCTTCTCCTAAAATGTATCTGTCTCATGAACATATTTTTTTACAAGAGAATGATAGTTTACCTTACTTACCTTCCAATCTCTTCCCTTTTAGGGATGAAGCTTCAGAGAGTCACGATAATTCCTCTCCTAAAGTGTTCTTTATTCATAGAGATGTTTCTACCCTTGATAATTCTCCTATTTGGGATGAACCACTAGACAATGACATTGATTATTATCTTCCCCATAAAGAAACTTTAATAAGAGAAGATGATGTTATAGTTAAAATTTCTTCTACTTCCTCTAGAAATGACATATTCATTCATAATATTGAACTTTTTTTTCTAAAATGTACCCCATTTATGAGGATACTTTGGAGCAAGATGAGGACATTATAAATACCCTTCTTAATATCACCTTACCTTTATTTGACATCCCTTTCGGAGATGGAGCATTTATGGAAGTTCATAATACCTATTATAAAGATTTTCCTACTCATGAGGATACTTTGGAAGAGGAGAAAAATATATTTACCAATTCCCTTGATGCTGTCCCTTTTAGTGATAAAGCCATAAACAATCAGGAGCTTGATCAAGTCAATGTTGTCAATGTTTTGGGGAGTGAAAATCTAAGGTGGTTGTCCATCTTTGTCAAAGCACATATTGACCTCAAAACAAACCGATCATTCTGGTGAAAGGTTATCAATAACCTGAATAACATGTGTCTGTTCACCCTTATAACACAATACATAGTAGATAACCTAGAAGTTCAATTTTCCCTCCTTCTCTTCCTACTTCTGAATCAACGCTTCCTCCTACACCTTGTCTCCCTCAAAATCTTGTAATGGAGTATGATTTAGTAGAAGAACTTCATGCTACTCCTACTAAGATATCCCTTTGGGAGCTTCTTAACACTTCACCTACTTATCATGAAGTGTTACAACAAGCCTTGAGAAATATTATTGTTCCACCTCCTATGCAATAAAATATAACTTTCATCTTGTAATGCATGAATGAAACCAATAAAAAAGGTCAAATAGCATTTTCTCAAGATGAGTTGCCTCTTAACTAAATTCAATATCAACATAATTCTCTAGTGGTTTCCATTCTTAATAATGGTAATATTATTCGAAGAGCTGTAATTGATGGAAACCACTAGAGAAAATACTTTTATTGATTGAAACATTTGTATTTATCTTGTTACAACAAGCCTTGAGAAATATGATAAGGAGAGAATATTCACTTGTCAAAAATGATAAATACAAATGTTTCTTTGATCAAACCCGATTTTATTCTTATCCATGGCTTTGATAATATTTCTAAATAAACCTTGGGTATTATCACTTTCCTTTTTAAAGTAGGTCTTTCAATTTTACCCACACCTATTCATGTCATTTTTGGTTCTCTTAATTATAACCCTCTGTTATGAAGACCATGGTTACATGTTATGCATATTGTTCATTCATAAAAAAATCATATATAACCATGTTGATGATAAGATCCATAATTTCTTATAAACTAAATTTGATTATCCTTCTATTCCTACATCATTTATAGAAAACATTGTTTTTCCAAGATACTTCCCCTCCTTCAAGTGCCCTTTAATACAATGATTGGGGGTCATTGGAATTTACACCATCCTTTTTAGGTGAATAAAAAGTTCCTAGCTCCAACATAGGACTCTTTAGAGGGTCTAGTGTGTCATTTATTGAACCTGGTCCTCCTAATCTTCAACATGGCTTAGGGTATACAAAAAAACTATTTGAGACTCATAATAAACCTACAAATGTGATTGGTTTCAATTCCTTTACAACCTAACATTTCCTCTCTACCTAGCTTTAATCAAGAAATATTTTTTCCTAACCTATTGGAAGTAAAATAATGGGAAGGAAAGATATTGAGAGGGGGGTTGGGGGGTGAATCAAATCTTCAAACTTAAACACTTAAGACAAATTGATCCATATTCATACATATATGAAATTAACCTAACATCAGATATCATCCATAACATCAAATATGTAACTCATAACACAAAATTTTGGTAACCTAGAAACCCAAATAGGTAAAACTAGGGTGGGGATGACACCCACAAAATCTTCACTACTGCAGCAATAAAGTGTGCCTATTAGGGCTACAAAAGTTTGATTGCAATATGCAATCTACTTGGTTAAAGGTCCGTTCTGTTAAGAACTAAAGATCATTACAATCTACCTTGTTAAAGGATTTCAACTTACAATACAGTAAGTAATTGGCTAAGATAAAGACAGTCTGCTAAAACCACTATGTTAATGGATTTCAACTAATACAACTGTTAGAATGTTCGAAGTAGTGATCCTTCGTTATGCACTCAAATGCTGATGACAAATCTTCTCTTCCCAATAACTTTTGTGATCTCTTAATCTGATATATCTTTACTCTTCTTATCACTGCTCTATCATTCTGCTTGATCTAGGCTTCTTCTCAAAATGACTTACTATTCATTTCTCATGAACACACAACCCTTCTCTGTATATCTCTTGCTCTCACACTTCAATCTCATTTAGGGTTAGAAGCAATCTTATTATATCTTTTCAGATCTGGCACCAAGATCTAGATCAATGATCAAGATCTATTGTTTATACCTCCAATGCATTTTGATTTTCTGATTGGCTCCATGCCATGCATAGTATAAAAAATTAAATGTGAAATTAACTCAGTAGACAAATATTAAATGCGTATAAATGTCAGCTCAGATCTCATACAAGTCGGCCTAAACTGTTTACATCTAAGTTTGAATTAATCTTGATATGTATGCAAAAACTATTATGCTCGGCACTAAACATCTCTATCGCTCAACACTTAATATTCTACTTGGATCGGCATGATGTAACTCGGCAACCTAAAGCTTGCTCGACAATGTTGCTTAGTGTTGAATGTTTAGCTCGGCCACAGTGATTAACCAACTAAATCTACCTAAGTAAATGACTAAGTGTGGGTCACTAATCATCAACAAAACTTAGGGATTAACAATCTCTCCCTTTTATATTAGTGGCAAAAACACACTTATCATTTCAATTCATTTTATCCAAAATGTTTCCTAAGTGCACACTGTACTCCCCCTAGGAGTGTACATCATACTGCATACAAAACTTTACATAGTATACATGCCTTCAAAAACAAATATTTACATGGATTCCTGTATTGATCTCCTTTATGATGTATCCTTGTCAACCCTGTCAAATTCCCCCTTGTTTTTGTCACTGATTGCATGTGGGGACAAATTATACTTGTCCAAAAACATTTTATGAGGTTGTAAGGTAGACTCAAATGCAGGGTCCCGACTATCCTTAACAAACTTCATAACCTCTATTTTCACTTCTAGCTCGATAGCTAGACTGACTAAACTTTCTCTAGTTGAGAGATGAGAATCTCTCTTAACCAGTTCATTTGCAGATGAGAGTTCTTTCTGAATGACCTCCAGGAGAGGTATCAGACTTGTCTGAATAGTAGTCAATTTGGTCCTAATATGACTGTCTTTAAGCATGAGCTTGGCTATCCTCCTTTGTGCATAAGTCAACCTGTTAAAATGTAAGGATCTAGTGTTAGCATCCATACTTAGTGAATTTCCAATTGAATTTTGGTCCAGTTGCAATTTCTCTAAAGCCTTTTGATTATCCTTTGTGAAGAATTCAACATCAGATAACCTCTTATATAAAGAATAGACATTTGTTACAACTCCTAAAATTTCTACCAGAGAAGAAAGTTCAACCTATTTCACCGCAATCTTGCCTGAGAATTTTGTAAGTACATTGTTCTTGAATTTCCTCTCGGACCATTGCAACAACTTTTCATTGGCTTCAATATTGTCATCATTTACCTTTTGTACAATATGAACTAATTGTTCAGAAGTAGGGGCTTGAGGATTTTTATCCTCCCTGTCAAAGGCCTTTACAAATATATCTTTTATGTCATGTAGCACTTGCTTTTGCTTTTTCTCCCTTTTCAGCTCCTCCTGTCTTTTCTTCCTCTTAAGTAGCTCCTGAAGAGTCTCAATCTGTTCATAAGACAAAACATTGGGATCCCATGGTAGAATCACAATAACTTCATCTAATGTGACATCTAGAATTGGATACTTCTTCCTCATAACTTTCCTCCTCTTTAATTCATGTGAGCTACTACTCGGCTTTGTTTCTACAATACCTTTTCTAGATCTAGTAGTTGTCACCATTGCATCCTTTAGTTCAGACAAAATTACATGTTGATTAGGCATGCTTCCTGTCTGAGTTCCAGTGGGAGTTGATGATGTAGAGTGTGGTAGATCAACCAACACTTGCACCACCTCTTGTTCTTTAGGCTCATTGTTAGTATCTTTTGTCTCCTCACTACTATCTAGAACTAATTTTACAACCTCTAAAATAGGCAAATGTTGTACAATTACCTCTTGTTCAATTGTTTTCTCCTTTTTTGCTTCTTCTTGAGTATCTTTATTCTCAAATTTCTTTTGATTTTTCTCTTCATCTTCCTCTGTACCCTTTTCTTCTTTAGTCTCAGTTGCCTTAATAGGTGATTCACTACTTGAGTCCCTCTGCTCATCCCGACCCTTGGCATCCAATAGGTGATTCACTACTTGAGTCCCTCTGCTCATCCCGACCCTTGGCATCCAGATTGCTAGAGTCATCAATTGTCACATCAATTGGACTGTCAATAGTCAAATCAATAGTGTTAACTATCTTTGATTTTTCTTGTGCATCTGTCCCACTCTTCTTAGGCTTAGTAGCATTGTGAACTATTTATTTATGTGGTACAAGGGTGGATTCAATTTCCTTAGCCTTCAGCTCAGATGTTCCTTCATTAGTTTTCTTTTATTTTGGAATAATCAATCCAAAAATTTCCTTCCAAATTATAGTACTCAGCTGTACTATCCCTTCAATAACATTCTTCAAAATAGCATAACCTCTCTATTTAGGTATAAATTTGTGCTTAATTATACTCTTCAACAAACTTTTCTCTCTATTTCTTGGTTAGCTTAGGAATGACTTGAGCTAAAGTGCCTTCTCTTATTTGTCTCTCAGTTGTGAGTGCAAATTCCCACTTGCTAGATAGAAATTCATACAACTCACTTGGCACATTGTTTCCTATTTATATAGGTGTTAACTTAAAACTATACATCATGTCTTGGGGAGATTCCTGAACCTTATGCTTGTCTTCTACCTTCAATTTTTCATACCTTAAAAACTTAAAACTAGATAACCGTGCAGAATTTCTCAAGTTTTCACATACCTCATTAATATCTATAGGTCTCTTGAATGATGTTGTTGGTATGTTGTTGGGTTTATCAGTTTCAGTCTTGTCTTCGTCACTTTCTGGATCCAAATGTAGTTTTCTTCTTGGTCTCTTAACTTGTAGGCTCGGCACAGCCTTTGTTGCAAATTTAGTCTTCGATCTAGAACTACTTTCTCCAATCTTCTTTGCATAAACTTTAGTTTGTTCTAGTGGTGATGTGGCAATAGATGCCCTTGTCCTTGGATGATATGCAATGGGAGGGGTAACTCTAGGTTTTTCTTTACTCAGCTTTGTTACCTTTTCTACTGCTGGCCTCTTCCCTTTTGCTTTGGCAGTGATCTCTTCTTCAGATTCACTGACTTCTACTTCTTGTTCCTTGGATACATCTTCTCCTTGTCCAGTAGATATGTCTAGAGGTGCATCCTCTAGCTCTTCATCACTCGGAAAGCCAACCATCTTTTTCAGATTTTTTAACAATCTTTTACCTTTTCTTTCCATGGTTCCTGCCTTAAGATTCATTGAAATCTTTTCCTTTGCTTCATCAAAATTTCTGAATCTTTTTGTTTTGGTATCAATCTCCTCTGCTAGGAGTATTGTGATAGCTACTGATGCTTCTTCAATATTAATTTCATAGGGAAATGGCTCTAGCCATGATACCCTAGGTGTCACAGCCTAAATATAGGTGTAATTTGTATCAACTAAGAAACATATCTCATCATAGTGCTTCTCCATAAGTGAATTGGGAATTCTGGTCCTCAACCTCATTTTCTTTTTGAATTCCACAAAATAATTTCCTATAATTTTATTGAAATTGTTGCCTAATTGTTGAATACATTCACTAATCTGTAAATTGATGTGTTTGTCCTTCTTCCAAAGAATATTTCCTAGTGTAGGAAATGAATTCTATACATAGAAGAATATAGACATTAAAAAAGAGCCAAACTTACATGATGAGCTTTTGACTTTCCTAATTGATAGTAAGTTCTCAGCTAGTTGTGTCAACTGTAGCTCGGCAAGGTCATAGGTGTGATTCTTTTTTACTATCTTCCATGCCTATTCTATGGGTGTACATGGAACTCTTTCCAGTCAGCTCAAATGATAGAACTTGTATGCAATCACTCTTACTCCAATGTCAAGTTCCTGATCTTCAATTGTAGAGATGGTCATACCTTTGTTGTTCCAAATGGCTCTAGTGTTAGCTACTATCTCTTCTTTCTTCTGATTTCTCACGGTCCTTTTACCACTGATAATAGGATATCTAGTAACTCACTAGATAATATCTTTTGTGATCTTTAATGGTCCTTTTCCCAGCCATAGATGCATATTATGAACTCGGATTAGGAAAACCTTAATCCATTCATCCTTGAATTTTGTTGGAAAATCTAGGGCATGAGTTAACGCTTTGTCGCCTAAATGTTTGAATTCGTCTTTCAGAATTCCATTCTCACACAACTTGGCATAGGAATTTCTCAATTCACTATCACCCACTTTGCCAATTTTAACCATGTAACAAGATCTAACATTGTGAATCATAAGTACCTTTGGTAGGATCGATGAGAGGGATCTGTTCAAATCACTCAAAATTGCGCTTTCTAGAATGACACAAAATTTTTGTGGTGCACATGCATCACTCCTTACTAACTTAATTTGATTCAGATCCTCCTCCATTCATTTGTCTGGTGTGGAAGAACTTGAAGCCATAATCTCTTGAAGTTAGGGTTTGAGAATGAAGAACAAAGTACCTCGACAAGCAATCACTTCACACTGTTCAACTTAGGGTTGCCAACGGCACGCTGACAAAATTATCAAAACACACTTTGCTAAGATCAAATTTTGCAACTTCTTCAATCGCTCTGTAAATGTTGAAAATCGCAAGGTAAAAATGAATAATAGATTGTTCATCTTTATATAGAATCGAAAGGTCAAGATAGGTAAACATTAAATATTTTGCCCATTAGGTTAGTGCAAGCCAGCTGTCATCAGCCGACCAACAAAACTTGCATGGCACTCGGCTTACCACACTCGGCCATCGCACAACTTACTCGGCCAACCAACTCGGCACCTATAGTATAGATAACTCTTCTCGGCACTTGTCACCAACATGTCCTGGTACATCTTAACATATGTAGATATGGACTTTGGCACATTTACATATTAGGAACTGATGTAATATTTAAAATTTGAATGAAGTTCCTTACATACCTCTATTCTCTCAGTTGGAGATGGTGTGATCACCTAATCTATTGGATTGGGTGACCTCAGCTTCAGTGGATTCACTGTTGCTCAACTCTATTTTCCTTACCCATGTCTAGTTCATCTATGCTCTTATTTCTTCAATAGTAGGAGCAGGAACTCTTGTCCTACACTCTCTCTTAGTGTGACCTATCTTCAAACAACTAAAACAAACTAAGCTTCCATTCATCCAACTCTTAAATTTCCCTCTGACATGTTTCTTTAAGCAATCTTCAGGTGCATGTCCATATTCTTAACAATAATGACAACTATGTCTTGTATTATAATCCTCTTTGTAAGTGTTTCCTTTCTTAGATGCTTTTGTTTGTGTTTTTGATGTCCATTGCTGCTTAGCATTGGATGTACACTCTTGTGCCTTGTGACCATGTTTCTAACACTTGTAACAATAACCATTAAATCTTGGTTTGGGGGTGCATTAATTGCTTCAGCCCAACATTCATGTTCTTTATGTCCAAATTTCTTGCAATTAAAATAGTAACCATTAAACTTAGGTTTAGGATTGGAATTACCTTTCATGGTTTGACAAATGTTTTCTGTATGACCTGATTTTCCACAGTGGTGGAAAATAGTCTTGTGCTTTGTCTTTGCATTCCTCCTTTCACCATTCTTAGATGATTCTCCTTTCTCAGCAGATGTCTTTGGTTCAGTGTGACCTAATCCAGAAGAATCCTTTGACCTTCTTGATGCTTCCATCAGATTCTCAAAATGAGTCAAGGCTTCATTAGGCTTATTCAACCTTTCATTAAGTTCCTTCTCAGATCTCAAATCATCTTTCAATTGATTGTTCTCAGATCTCATATTTATCATTTCTATATCTTTCCTACTAATCTCCTGAATTGCAAGTAGTAGTTGATTTTCCATGTCAACGTGTTTGATTGTCATTATTTGAAAATCATGTGTCCTTTCATCAAGTCTAATAGTTATCACTCTTTTGTCTTCTTCTACCATAGTTTTTTCTTCTTCATCTTTCTTATTTTTTTCCCATACTTCACATAGTCTTACTATCTGCATTTCTTGTTCCCTTTTCAAGTTTCTGACTTCTTCACATAGTGCATTGTTCTTTTCCTATAGATCTACAATTGTTGCATTGCTCTCAGTAGAATATCCATTCTGAAATAGATTTGTAGTGTCATCTTCCTGGTAATGAGCATCATTCATTTCTTTGGCCAAATATTTCCTAGCTGTCAATGATTTCTTCAATTCTTGTTTTGCTATCTCAAGCTGATGTAATCCTAGTTGGATCTCAATCTTCTGATTTTCAATAACTTTTCCCAACTTGTAAACCTCCATCTCAAGATTTGTTCTCACAAGCTGATTCAAATATTTTTGGTGGTGAACTGTGCTCTGATACCAATTGTTTGAAGTACAAGAATGGGAAATAAATATACTGAGAGGAGGGGGGTGAATCAAATCTTCAAACTTAACCACTTAAAACAAATTGATCCACATTCATACATAGATGAAATTAACCTAACATCAGATAGCATCCATAACATCAAATATGTAACTCATAACTTAGAATTTTGGTAACCCAGAAACCCAAATAGGTAAAACTGGGGTGGGGATGACACCGACAAAATCTTCACTACTGCTGCAATAAAGTGTGCCTGTTAGGGCTACAAAAGTTTGATTGCAATATGCAATCTACCTAGTTAAAGGTCTATTTTATTAAGAACTAAAGATCATTACATTCTACCTTGTTAAAAGATTTCAACTTACAATAAAGTAAGAACTCACCTAAGAGATTTAAAATGGTCTGCTAAAACCACTCTATCAAGATATTTCACCCGATACACCTGTTAGAATGTTCCAAGTAGTGATCCTTTGTTATGCACTTAGATGCTGATGAAAGATCTTCTCTTCCCAATAACTTCTTTGATCTCTCAATCTGATATGTCTTTACTCTGCTTATCACTGCTCTGTCATTCTACTTGATCTAGGATTCTTCTCAAAATGAATTAGTGTTCATCTCTCATGAACACACAACCCTTCTCTGTATATCTCTTACTCTCACACTTCTCTCTCATTTAGGGTTAGGAGCAATCTTATTATATCTTTTCAGATCTGGCAGCGACATCTAGATCAACGATCAAGATCTATTGTTTATACCTCAAATGCATTCTCATTTCCTTATTGGCTCAATGCCATGCATAGTATAGAAAAATTAAATTTGAAATTAACTCAGTAGACAAATATTAAATGTGTACAAATGTTGGTTCAGATATCATACAAGTCGGCCTAAATAGTTTACATCAAAGTTTGAATTAATCCTTACATGTATGCAAAAATTGTTCTTATCAGCACTAAACATCTCTATCACTTGGTACTTAATATTCTACTCAGCTCGGCATGATGTAACTCGGCAACCTAAAACTTGCTCAGCAATGTTGCTCGGCCTTGAATGTTTAGCTCGGCTACAGTGATTAAGAAAACTAAAACTACCTAAGTAAATGAGTAAGTTTGGGTCACTGATCATCAACAAAAATTAGGGATTAACATTACCTTTTTAGTGCTATGGTGATTTCTCAACCTGTTATGCCCTGCATCGCCGTCCCTACATTTTGCATGCAAAATTTTGGGTCCCCCTTTTTTTTTGTTTTGCTTTTGGCTCTTGCCTTGTTTTCTTTGCCTTTGCTTCTTTTGTTTCCTTCTCTGGGTTTTCTTTCCCATGGTGTTCATTTTTTTTTGTGTTTTTTTTTTCCTTCGTGTCTCCAGGACCCGGTCCTGGAGTTGGTCGTTTCTTTTCGAGAAGCCAGATTCCAGACTCCCAGATTCTCTTCCATGATGTCTTATTCTTTTAAGAAGACATGGTTGTTTGGAATCCCTAGGATCAAAATCTGGAGGTTTGCCTATTCTGAAGTTTGAAAAGGGAAGGTAAATTTCTTTTACCTTAGGTATAAATAATATTTGTCTATCATTTTCATAGTTACCATGATTAAAAAACTTAGAGTTTTCAGAATGATTCATAGGCAATTTAAGTGTGAATTAAGTGCGAGTTCCTCTGAGCTTAGTAGGTAACCACAATTTGATTTTAGGTAGATGTTCTTGGCATTGGAGGCGAAAGATATTGCAGAGTGATATTTTGTTTCTTCCCTTTGCCATTCTTTGGATTCCAGGTTAGTGCTTTTGGTTCTTTCCTTCATTTTCTACTTTTGTTCCACATTTTTTTGTTGTGTTTTTCATTTCCGCTTGTTTTTTCTTTTTTGTTTCATTTCTGTTTGTGTTTTTTGTCGTTTGGTCTGCCACCTATTGGTTGGTTGGCTCTTCCAAAGGGTTGTCTTCCCTCTATGTAGGTGTAAGATAATGTAGATGTTTGTACATTATGGCTTTGTTTTAGGGTAGCTGCTCTGCATTTTGTTTTGGTGTACATTGATGTATATGGTGAATACTTTTTGTAATATTATGTATATATGCTTCGGCCATTGGCCCTCTTGTATATATATATATGTGTGTGTGTTTGTTGTGTATATCCTTCAGAGTGTCGAGTTCCTCACGCTCTGTCATGAATTTCAATCCAACATGACAGAGCTCGTCGAGACAAGGTCACCACGGTTCAAATTTGGCACCTTGCTGGTTCAAACCATAGCGGCTTTCTCTGTCCTCTATCTCATCACATTAATGGCAGGATTAATTTCCCATGTATGGCATTTAAAATGTGTCCAACTTGGCATTCAATTTTTCCTTGTGTCGGCCCACTTGTCCTAATCAATGCCATAACTACCTTTACGCCGCCTGCCATTTTCCCATGTGCCAGTGCATGTCAACTAGTGTACAGCTTTGTTGCCAATCAATTCGGCAATGGCTAGTTTGTCAGGGTTGTAGACTCCCAACAGAGTCTTGTCTCTTTCCCCTTTTCTCATTACCGTGTCTGCATACTGTGGAATGCTTAAGCTATTTTCACTTTTTAGATACTCTGGAACTTCTTATATAGGTGCTAAGGTTTTCTTGACAGGTGCGGGCTGGTGGAAAATCTCCTGGAGTTTTCATATCCTTATGTGTTCTTATGGTTTTCCAATCTTGCAGGTGGTTGATAAGCTTGTTTAAGATGTCTGACAATTTTGCACCTCCTGATAGCCTAGAATTACCAACTACTTCCACCCGAGCAGCCACAATATCAAAGATAGAAAGAATATTCGTGAAGCTACCATTAACCTCCAAGTATCCAAAGGATGTAGGTGTTGTGGGGTCTAAAATAGACTCCAAAGTTTGTGAAATAACAAATCTAGACCCCGGAAGTTGGGCTGAATTACAGGGTCTGATCTAGGCCACTTACAAACTAAAGGAACAGGGGGATAAAATTGCCACTTGCCTAGCTACCTCCAGCATCATCAAGGATGCGAACTTTCCATGCGTGGTGCAATCACCCAAGATTATCTGGCAGCTGGTGACATTTTACAATGCGGCCACCCATTCAATTTTACTTCCAGATCCCCGACCGTTGCAATATCCCACCACCATCGTCACATTGGATGCCCCCACCTTTGTTTCTGGGTTGGGAATTCCATAGTTCAAAGGGTCTGCCATCATCACTAGGGCCACCTCACTTAAGGAATTTGGCAAGGCCGAGACCATTTCCCTAAAACACCTCAATAATCATTGGTTGAAATATTCAAAGTGGGACTATAAAAGGATCAAATTGGAAATTCCTTGTGGGGATTTCAAGGAGCCCATTCAAGCGGGCATAATATTTTTGTGCAGGATCTTCAGATGGCCCCACTCTTGTGAATTCTTGGCATGGATGTATTATTTCTTATACTGCATAACAATGCACAAAAGGACTTTTAACTGGGTTGCAATTATATCCAATCATGTAGATACACAGATGAAGACCATCTCCCAGAATTCTAAATTCTTTGTGACTTCATATGTGTTGTTGGCATTGGCACAACAAAGGCTGGCTTTTCAGGGCCTAGGAACAGTTGGAGAACTCATGAATGGCCCGGGACAGGTTACACCTTGGGATCATTATCTTGAGTTGCAGTGGGAGCTCATCTTTGAGAACTTCTGTTGGGTAAATTACACCTTCATTTACCACAACATTATTACACTTACCCAAGATTCTGGGTCCCACCTCTCATAGGCGGCAATGACACTCATCAATTCTTATGGCCAATATTTTATTCAATTCCAACACCATACATACATTAGGGTGACAGGCTTCAACGGGAAGCCCTACCTCCTTCCCAAGTATTGCGGGGATAGGATTATTCTTTTAGAATTTTGCAGGCAGATGATGGATCTGCATGCCCTCTTCATAGTGAAGAAGGTCATTAATGTCCCATTCCACTTTTCTTGTAGGGATTATACATGCAACCTTGTCATAGCTTGGGAGGTAGACAATGAGTTAAAAGGATTGGGGCTGGTTGAATTCAACCACACCTGGAAGAATTATGATCCCTACGGCAAGATTGTTGTCACATTACCTAGGGCATCCCCCCACATGAAGAAGGCATTGAAGACTTCTGGGTGGATTTCCAGGACAACTTTGATCTTAGGGCCCAGCAATATACAAGAATGAGAAAAGGACTCATGGAGGTGCTAGACCTTTCGACTTTCCTGAAAGGTTTCAATGTCGCCAGGCCACTGGAGGATCCAACGTACAAAGGGTAGGGGCTGGACAAATTGGACCTCCCTCCAGTGCATTGGGCTACTCTAGAGGATTTGATGATTGAAGGGGTATTCCACCCCATTATAGAAGCAAGCCACAAATATTTTGCCCGGTGTGCCCCAAAAGTACCTGCAAGAAAATAGTGGTCAAGAAGACCATCCCTTCTTCAGCTGGTGCTGGACCATCTTTGTCTGTAGCTCCTGATGAAGCAAGTGTGAATAAAGGAAAAGAAAAGGAGGGAGTACCAGTGCCTAATACATCCCCTTAGATTCCCACACCCCTAATAGAAAAACTACATGATCAGATGGAGGCGGAAAAATTGGATAGCCAACAAATCATCATGTAGGTGGCTGTTGGTCTCCCAATCACTCCAATGGAATATGCTCCCTCAACAGGACCCCCTTAGCTTGTAGCAATGATGAGCAGGTATAATTTTTCTGAGGCAGAGTCTTCTAGCATTTTGAACACTGGGGCTTCTCTAACTAGGAGAAAGAAAATAGCCATGACCCCTACACCAAGCGCCGCCCTTGGTATGCCCGAGAAGCCCCCGGTGGATGTAAGCTCGGACTCTCCCAAACTTGTGGATATCTTGGACTCCTCTCTGCCACATGATAATTTTGATGACACATTCTTGGTAGATGATATTCTGGAGATCTGGCAAGGCATTGATACTGCAGTGAAAGAAATCAAGGCTCACAAAAAGGAGGCCCCTATAGAAGAAGAACTCCCCATAGAAAAGGACATATTAGAACAAGAGGCTTAGGAGGAAAATGCTGAGCCTGAATAGGAAGAACCACATGTCCAGGTGACCGTAGATTTTCCAAGGCAACCTACAGATGAAGCCCTAGTGGGAGGAGAACCCAGACCCCAGGGAACAACTGTACCTCCAACCATCACACTCCAGGTGCCTTTGGAGACTTTGGGTGACCAAGTGCCACAAAGCACTTTTGGGGAGGTCATAACTACTGCCACCTTGTTGAACTTTGGCCAGTGACCTCATCCACCTCTAGAGTATATCCCAATGGAGGAAGAAAATGTTGAAGTAAATGAAGCCAAAAAGGCCCAAGAGCAGCAGTAGCCGATGGACCAGGTGGTCTTGAGAGAAGAAAATGAAAAGGGTACCGATACCACAAAGGGAGATGATGCCCCTGAGAATATAGAGATAGAAACTGGAGAAAATATCTTGGATAATTTTGTAGAAGACACTAGCATGGCAGAAAATAAAGGGTTTCAGAGAACAGGAAACAGAAAGAGAGCATGAAGCAAGAAAAGGACCGGAACAAGAATAGGATAAGGAGCTAGAAGAAAATATAAACTCAGGTAATGCACCACCATATTCAGAGGTGAATCCCAATGAGAAAGAATTGGTAGCAAGGCCGCCCCAGCCGCCCTAATGGCTAGTGGAAAAAAATAAAAGAAAAGCTCCAGCGACACCTACAGGCGCTCCCTTGTCATTGGCTGAAATGATGGCCAAAAGCGCCAAAACAAAGAATCCCAAGAGGGCATGGGTGGTCCATATTCTCCATACCAACCTAGTAGGTAGTATAGTTGTGGTCATCATGACATCCCCGGAAAATATAGATGCAGCAGCTGCAAGGCCTGAAGACTATAGTATAACAGAGGTCAAGCTAGGAAAAAGGGACAAGCAAGGAGAACTTGACTTTCTCAAAGAGGCTACCAAGGCTATAGAGGCACATTATGCCAAAAATGGGTAGAAGTTGCAGGAGGAAAGGGAGACAAATTCTAATCTCCTCGTACTTCTGACAGAACAACCAGGACCCTTGGCTGAAGTCCACCTCGGGACCCCTTCTTCCAGATTGTCGCTTGCACAGGGCAACGTAGACTCACTGTGCATGATGAAGAAAAAAGCACAAGCAGTAGATGGGTGGGCATCCGAGAAAATAACAATGAGGAGAGAATTTTTGGAGGCATCCCTCCTAGAATTTTACAACATAGACCTCACCCTTAGCCATGCAAGAAGCTCCGCTCAGGTATGGGAGTTGGACTTAGGGAAATATGAAAAATGGAAGGCCAGGTTGGAGGAGATCCGCAACATTGGAGAAGAGGTTGCCACAGAATTTGACATTTTGGGAGAAGAATCGTATGATTCCCTCCAGGTCTAGTACTCCAGACTTGCCCTAAAAATTGAGGTTTGCAAGGAACTGCTTAAGACCTTAAAAGAGAAATTGATGGCTGCCCAATATCCCTTGGATTTATTCAAAATGTTCATGGTCGGGGTATTGCAAGTTGATCCCTTCACCACCGGAACATGTACCCCAGAGAACTATGTCCCCACTAAGTTCGACGAAAGGATAGAATCCCTGTATCCATCAGGAGGAGATTTTTATCAAGGCAGGTTGTCCCAGTTGTGAAAGACTATGATTCGGTCGCATGACACCATCAAGACAGTGAACAAATTCTAGAATGGGGCCAGAGAGGTTGAGGAGTCAATGGAGGTTGTCCATAGTTGATGCAGTAGAATCCATAGTATAGATGAGGAGAGCATTCACCAAGTATTAGAAGCTTGGGAGAAAATATAGGTCAATGAAGTTCTCCGGATACGGGAGAATTTGGCCCGGTATCATATTTTGTATTCTTTATTCTTTTGGAATGCAAGTTCCTGGATCATGGAGTTTTGGATCTTTGATTTTTGAATTCTTCATGTGACCTATGTCTTGGATCTCAATGTCGATCAGTCACTTTCAGGATAGTAAAGGTTGTTAGAATGTGGGGAATTGCAACAAGGCACGTCAGCTCGACAGGAGGTTTCTGACAGATGGTCTTCCCAAGGTGTCACTTCAGAGATACACCTGACACATTAAAGATAGGGCGCTGCTTTCCCATTTATAATTCATGTTGCCTCAATCCCCGGGGGATCGAATTTCTTCTTTCTCCTTCTCGGCTCTCATCTCGAGGCCAATTATTCCACTCCATCCTTCTTATCTTATTCTTCTGACATGTTAGGACTTTTCTGTCTCGAGGTCTTTTGTAGAGTGGTGTAGGTAGTACCGGCCACTGGATAATGTATTTTATTGTAGAGTATAAAATAAGTTAGGGTTAGGGTTAGATTGAAGGATGTGTATAAATAATAAGTCTGACCTCATTCCAAGGGTCAGTGAAATTGATGATTTTACATTCCACAGTTAATAGCGAAGCAGTTTTTCTCATTTCCTAGTTGTAAAGTTCAATGCTCCATAGTTTTAAGCTTTTATTAGTTAAATGCTCCCTGGGAGTTATCTTTGTACCATGCACCAGTGCTTGCTAGAAAGATGTTAATGAAGAAGAAAGGGTTCTCTCAATAATGTTGTTGGCACTTTGTCTTCTGGGTTCAAGGTATTTTTATGCTTTGTGTTCTTCATGTCTTTTTCTTTAATGCTTTAAGTAGATTAATGACCTCCTTTCTTTTCCACTGATCAAATATAAGTTGATGGTTGTGTATCTCTTCGGTATTTAGTGTAGTGTGTTAGAACATTGTCAATGTTTTGAATGTTTAGCATAACTATAGGTAGATGAGATCTTTCTAACTCTGCAAGATCTTTTTAAGTTTATTTGTTAAGTAAAAGCATGCTTGGAGAAACCGCCACTCACCTGAATCCCCGGTGTTGACGAGTTGAAGATAACCAACTATCCCCCTCGAAAAAAATTCACATCTCCCAACCGAGCCCCACATTGTCAAGACCCGACTCTCATGTGCTTGGAGGCCCGGGGAATCTCATTTTCTTGGACAACCTTTATAGGAAAAGTTGGTTGGTACTCCGGTACCCAGTGACAACTTACCTTTGTTGGCAGACCCGGTCGCAAAGTCCCCTCAGCATAAAATGGTGCTAGAAGGAGGGCATGAACTCGTCCCCCTCTCAGGATTCTGACTTTACACCTCCCGAGGGTTCCCCAAGCCATAGTTTTAAGATTCAAGCCTTCAGTGGGATTGGGTCTTTCTCCCCAGCAATATTTGAAAGAGTCCTTAGATTAGCCCCTGATCCTAAAAGGTTTGTCAAACTTGAGCCTCCTGCTCGAAAGAAACAGACCCCAAAAGTCACACCAGCCACCATTATCTAGGGTTCTAGCATACCACAGAATATCCAAACTTCCCAAAAAATCTTAGGGATTAATGCTCAATCTAATCAAAATCCAACTCCCCTAATGGCTGCTTATTTTGGAAATACCAGTTCCCCAATGGGAACTTTTCTGGGTGCAGCCAACGATTTACCTTCGCACCCAGAAAAGATTTGTCCCCGATATGAGCACTTAGGCTCACAAACCACAGAAGAGCATCTGTAGGAATACAAAGATGCGATGAACTGACACTTGATCCAACATGAAGATGTTGTGACCTGGATGTTCCCTCTGTCCCTGGAACAAAATGAATTGAACTGGTACCTCAATCTTCTCGCCAAATCCATCAACAGTTGGCAGGACATGGAAGATGCCTTCCTAGCTACCTTCCGCATACATGTGGACCCAACTTGGTCCCACAACTAGTTCATTTCCATTAGGAAGGAACCAAATGAACCCCTCACAACATTCAATCACCGATTCCAACGTGCCTTGAAGTGGTGCATAGGTCTCTTCATCCCATTCGTTGAAGTGACGATATAGACCTATCTTAATGCAATGGATCCCTTCGTTGCCACTTTCCTTTAGAGGATTACCATCCTAGGTGACCAGGATACTCTGGAAAAAGTCTACAACCTAGCCTTAGAGTTGTCCAGTGGCCTCAACAAATCCCCAGCAGAATTGGGTAGAGCACCCCATTTAACATGATCCCTAGTGAAACTCCTTACACCGAGGGATATAACCCTAACCTGGCAATGGGTTCCCTTGTGGTGGCCATGACTCCCCCACCATCGCAAATTGACCAGTAGGCCTAGTACATATACCCATCACAAACTCAGACAATATGAGGTCTAGAATATTTCCCTTGGAACCAACCACAATAGACACAACAACCTCAGACACAACCATCTAGAGTGCCCTTCTTTCAGTCATCCGTGGCTGGATGACTACCGCCCTTGACTCCAGAAAATGCTGCTACCTTCCCAAGGAACCAACAATAACAATCATCACACTGTGACGCAAATACGAAGTTGACTACCAAAGTTGAATCCCTCTGGTGAATGCTCCCTACCCTGAATATAGACATGGATCAACTGAAGGTGGGGTCCTACGCACCCCAGAATTCCAATTCCCAGAGAGGGAATATTTACCCCGGCCAACAAAACAAAAATGTCAGGGGAAGAAATTTCAACAACAGGCCTCGGCCCAACCAACAGTAATGGAACAACAATGCAAGCACTGGAGGTCTACCTCCAAGCCAAAATGCCAATCAAAATGGCGCTGGGCTATCCCATTTTACGTCAATCATAGACATCCAGCCCATGACCAATTGGTGTAGATTGCATGACATAGGCTCTCATAACGAGGTAAACTATGCCACGCTGGAGAAGGTCATCATGATTTCCCATCTGGACAGGCAACAATCATTTGATCCTACTCCCCCAGAGCCTCCTGTGCAAGAGCTAACTCACGATGCATTCACCTGTGAGACCATCTTTTTCAGATCAACCGGAGAAGATGAAGAAGAATCTGGATTGTAGGGATTATTCGATGAATCAATAATAGCCTTTGAGGCCAATGCCTTCACCAACCTATGGGGTTCCTTACAACACTCAGAGCCAGGCTAGTAAAGGACCAGTTTACATGCCAACACCTCCCACGGACACTCCTCCTGGGGATAATACGGCCGACCAGCCTATCCCTCCAAAGGGTTCTAGCTCTAACCAAGAAAAAGGCCTGGCTCATGGAAGAAACCAATTCCCAGGAGAAAGGTTAGACATTACAAAGGTGTTAGAAAAAACCACCAACTCCATGACCTTGATGGAGGTTTTGCTAAACTGTCCTGAGTAGAAGAAGTCTCTTTTGAAACTCTTAGGAAACCCGGAAGTTGTCAGTTGCCCACACAAGACTGTCTCTTTTGAGGACACCAATGTGATTGTCTGCCAAGGAAATAATGAAGATCCTCCATTTCTACTAGGCCTGAACATACAAGGAAAAAATATTTACAACTTCCTAGTAGATTTTGGAGCTTTGCGCAACATCATGCCCTTATCCATATGCCAAAAGCTTGGATTCTGACCCACCCCATCTAATGGTGCAGTAATCCAGTTGGATAAAACTGCTGTGAAAATGCTGGGTGAATTGAAGAATGTCTAGATACAGCTCATCTAGAACCCCAGAATAGCCAGTATAAACAATATCCAAGTGGTGCATATCCTAGAGACTTATGGGATGTTATTAAGTTGAAATTGGTCTAAGTCCTTGAATGGATACTTTTCAACCGACTTTTCCCACTTATGGCTCCCCTAGGAAGGAGAATCAAACAAGATCTGGGTTGAAAGTGAGACCTGTATGAAGCAGGCCCTTACCAAACTCGAGAGGGTTAATGAGGTCTTATTCTCTGAGACTTCCCCCGTGGTGTACCAACCCCTAGAAATCTTAATGTTCAATTTCACCATGAGAGAGGATTCCATAGTCCTACAGAGAACCCAGGACCTAGAAGAAAAGTTGAGGGTTGAGGTTAACTCTCAGGGTGCCATAGCGACCCCCGCTACACTCTTGTCTAGCACTTGGTGTTGGGTACGTTATCAGAAGCATTCAGAGCTAGAGTGTGAGACTTGTCTTTTCATCGCTACCTGACACATTGACGCCTTTCAGACTAGAGAATCTACAACCGATTCCCTGGAGCCCAGTATTCCTACTAGAAACATTTCTTTAGTGCCATCTCTCTGGGGATCTCAATCCCAAACCCCTCCAGAAGTGAACCTCACCCACACACAATCAGTGCCAGAGGAAACTCCTCCCAAGTCTCCCAAAAGAAATCCAAAGAATTCTACACCTCCCCAGCTCAAGAGGACAAGTGATGATTTGTGGACCCTTAAGTTCGATGGGTCCCGATCCAAACAAGGTTGTGGAGCCGGAGTAGAATTAATCAACCCACAAGGAAAATCCTTCCTCGCGTCCTACAAGCTAAAGTTCAACTGCACAAACAACATTACAGAGTATGAGGCCTTGGTCCTTGGACTCCTATTTGCATTAATGAAAATAATCACTCACCTCCGAGCCCTAGGTGATTCAAAGTTGATTTTCAAGCAAGTCTGGAGTCAATACACATGTCATGATAAGAGGCAGGTTGCATACCACAACTGGGCATGGAGTCTTATTGAGGATTTTGATTCCTTCAACATTCATCTTATTCTCCAGTGATAGAATTATGTCCCGGATGCCCTCACTATTTCTGTCAGCACACTTGAGCCCATGGCCAGCTCATGACTCTAGAGATTTTTCGTTGAGATGATCCCCACCCCGTCCATTCTAGATAATGTCACCCACTTTCAAGTTTTTGAGGATGATCATCATATCCTGGCCTTCATGGCCAATATTGGCATTTTTGAAGACCAGATAGTGGAGGAATGAGACCATGATGACACTGGATAGGGTGATGAAGATGATGGGATCATGGACCTGCCTACCAACACCATCTTGAAGGGGATGGTCACACTTGAACGAATCTTCGACTCAGACCCTCAAGGCTGGGAAAAGATATCATCCTCCTGTGAGGGAGGAAATTTTGAGAAAGTGAACATCGGCCAGCCCAGTGAAGAAAATATGATACACATTGGTACCTCCTGCTCCCCTTAGGAGAAGGAGAAGATTCTCGTGTTTCTCTGAGAATAAATAGACATGATCGCGTGGGGGTATGAGGATTTGAAAACATATGACACATCCATTATGACTCATATCATCCACTCAAACCTGATGCTAAGCCTTTCAGGAAAAAGCATCGACCAGTCAACCTGCTAATCGAGCCTCTGATTCTTCAAGAGGTGGAAAAATTTTTGTCAACCCAAATAAGCTTTCAAATCTAGCACACTACATGGGTTGCCAACTTAGCCCCTGTGAGAAAGAAGAGCGGTGAAATTTGCCTTTGTGTGGATTTTTGTAATTTGAATAGAGCCTCCCAGAAGGATAATCACCCACTCCCCTCATTAGATGAGGTGTTGCAGATAGTGAATGGATCCCAAATGATGTCTTTCTTGGATGGATACTCCAGTTATTACCAAGTCATGGTTAATTATGAAGATAGAGACAAAATGACATTCACCACCAAGTGGGGGACGTTTGCATATCGGAGGATTCCCTTTGGCTTGATTAATGTAGGGGCCACATTTTAGAAGACCATGGACATTACATTCGAGGGCCTTGTGAATCAATGCATAATCATCTATATGGATGATTTGATCATCTTTTCCTAGAATAGGCATAACCATTTTTCCCACCTTGCCCAAATCTGCAAGAGATGTCACCGGTATAGAATATCCCTCAACCCCAAGAAGTGCATATTTGGAGTCACTGAAGGGAAGTTTCTCAGACATATTGTCTCTGAGAAGGGTATATCCATTGACCCAGAGAGAGTTGAAGTGCTACTAAATTTGCAAATGCCTGGTAGCAAGAAAGAGATGCGATCTTTCTTCGTAAAGATCAACTTTGTCCGGTGATTCATCACACGATTCACCAAAATAGTAAAGCCACTCAATGAAATGATGAAAAAAGATACCAAAATTGAGTGGAGCCTGGGAGCAAAGCAAGAATTCGCCCAAATTAAATAGATGATAAAGGAGGCACCAGTTTTGGCTAGCCCAGACTACTCCCTCCCATTTTATATTTACTCCTTTGCTTCGCTGCATTCTGTCATGGTAGTATTGACCCAAAAGGTTGAGGGGGAAGAATGACTAATAGCTTTCATGAGCTCCCCCTTTAAGAATGCCGAAGTCTGGTATTCATCATTCGAAAAGCAGGCCTTTGCTCTTATTCACGTCGTGAAGAAATTCTGGCATTACATTCTCTGGAGAAAGGTGCGTGCTATCATCTCGGACCAAGCTATAAAATATCTACTGATGCAGAGTGAATTGGGTGAGAGGCAGGGGAAATGGATGGCCATCCTCCAGGAATATGAATTAGAAATGCAACCAATGAAGATAGTTAGAGGCCAGGGACTAAGTCAAGAAATAGCTGAAGAGACCCCTCACATAGAATGTCAAACGTACATAGTGGAGTCTATCACTCGAGACCTGTGGTACACTGATCTGGTGTACCTATTGTTAAACAAAAAATGCTCAAAGGGATTAAATCCCAACAAATGTCATTCCCTGTGGATGAAAAGCACCCACTTCATGATCAAAAAATCCATTCTTTACCGTAGGAACTATGAGGGAGTGTACCTTCGGTGCATCGACAGGGACCAAGCTACGAAAATGATTTTAGAATTCCACGGGCAGTTTGGGACCGGGCATGGCTCAGCCAACACCACCACCCATCAAATATTTGGGCCAGATACTATTGGCCCTACATATTCAAACATGTCTACACTCACATATAGAAGTGCCATACTTTCCAAACCGTGGTACATCGTGAGTGTAACCCGGCTATGCCCTTACAGCTGATATTTGAAGCTAGACCTCTTGCCCAATGGGTGTTTGACTTTATCAGGGAAATCAACCTGACTCATCTTCCAACCACCAATATATCCTAACCACAATTGATTACTACACCTGGTGGTCTGAATCCATACCTTGCAAAATAAACACGGCATACATGGTTATCAAATTCCTGGAAGAAAACATCATCACAAGATTCAGAATGCCCTTCGGTATAGTGTGTGACAATGGTTCAGCATTTTCTTCGGCACAACTACTTGAATGGACCTACAATCGGAAGATCACTCTGAAGTTTTCTAGCAACTATTTCCCTTAGGGGAACAGTGTTGCTGAATCAACTAACAAAAATTTACTTGAAGTGATCAAACACTTGTTAGAACAGAATCCCCAGAATTGGAACCAAAAGCTAAAATTCACCCTCTAGGTGGATCACATTCAAAATAAGGTAGCCCTGGGAACATCATCATTCCATTTGGTTTATGGCTAGAATACAGTGTTCCCTATTAACTTACAATCCTAGTTTTACTATTCATGTAGTAATTCAGTATCCAGGACAATATTATGGAGGTTCAGCTCCTGAATCTAGTGTGGATTGAAGAGCAATGAGACACAACCCTTGAACATTTCATGTGTCACCAAGCAGTAGTAAAATGATGGTTTGACTGTAGAGCCCAATACAAGGCCTTTCAGATTTTAGACTTACACCTTTTGTGGGACAAGGCCCGGGAAAAGAAAGGAAAGCACACCAAGTTCCAACGGCTCTGGCTCAGACCATACCTAATCTCAGAGATCTGCGAGGCAAATACCTATCACCTTAATACCATGACTACAGGACCCGTCCCATTTCCCATCAATGGATAGTTCCTCAAACATTACTTCAAATGAGGCCGGTTTGCCCAAGTTGCATTTTATATAAATTTTCTTGCTTGTAAATATTTCTTTCCCAGTGCCCCTGTTTGGGGGTGCCTTATTTGTAAATAGTTTTTTTGGCCGCCCTCCGGGACCGCCTCTTCTATTTGGTTTCATTTATTTTTTTGTTTTGTGCCTTTTTTTGGGTTTCCACTATTTTTCTTCCCTCTTGTAGGCTGGTATGCTTAGCATCACATCTAGTCTCTGGGATGGTGCCTTTGGCACTGCGGTGAACTTGGAATCTATTGTTAGCATGGTAGAATTGGTCTGGTCTCTAGAGTTATTTTGCAAGTTTGGTAGAAAATTATGAGTAATCTTCATCAAATTTATCCCTGGAAGTCTAGTAATCAGTTAAATCAAAATTCTAAAGGAACAAGTAATTGGACACACTGAGGGTAGATCGGTCACACTGGTTGGTTGACCCAAGTTTGAAGTTTTAAAGATTATTTCCGGGTTCAAAGTTTTCCTTCCCCATTCAGAAAATTAAGGTGTGTGGAACGGTGAAAGAAGTACCACCATTGAATTTAGGTAAGCTTATGCTCAATGGTGAAAGAAGTATCACCCTCCCGCCCAGAAGAGAATAATATAACAAAATGAAAAATGGGGTGAAACTCCAGTATTTGGGAGAAATGAGTGAAATTGATGATTTTGGGTTTAATATACTTAGTGCCTCTTCTCTACTTCTCCCAGAGGTCATCGGCTTGACTTCCTTCCAAAGCACACACTTCATAACTGATGAAAGGATTATGGATTGAATCACATATGGCCAAATTTTCATAGATGTTTCACACCATGCGAGCAAGATGCTTCGGGTAACGATTTATTCCAGTTTTTCTAACCAAAGATTTTGTGGTTCTCAAATGTACTAAGGCATTTATCCTAGATAGTCACCATTTGTTATGCCCTGCATCCCCGTCCCTACATTTTGCATGCAAAATGTTGGGTCCCCCTTTTTTTTTTTCGTTTGGCTCTTGCCTTATTTTCTTTGCCTTTGCTTCTTTTATTTCCTTCTCTGGGTTTTCTTTCCCATGGTGTTGGTTTTGTTTTTGTGTTTTTTTCCTTCATGTCTCCAGGACTCGGTCCCAGAGTTGGTCATTTCTTTTCCAGAAGCCGGATTCCAAACTCTAGGATTCTCTGCCATGATGTCTTATTCTTGTAAGAAGACATGGTCATTTGGAATGCCCGAGCCTGGAATCCAGAGGTTTGCCTATTCTGAAGTTTGCAAAGGGAAGGTAACTTTCTTTTACCTTGGGTATAAATAAGATTTACCTATCATTTTTACAGTTACCATGATTAAAACACTCAGTGTTTTCAGAGCGATTCATAGGCGATTTGAGAGCGAATTAAGTGTGAGTTCCTCTCAGCTTAGTAGGTAACCACAATTAGATTTTTGATAGTTTTTCTTGGCATTTGAGGAGAAGGGTGTTATAGAGCGGTCTTGTGTTTCTTCCCTTCGCCGTTCTTTGGATTCTAGGTTAGTGCTTCTCGTTCTTTCCTTCATTTTTTGCTTTTGTTCCATGTTTTCTTTTTGTGTTTTTCATTTCCGCTTGTTTAATTTTTTTGTTTCATTTCTGTTTGTGTTTTCTGTCATTTGGTCTACCACCCTTTGGTGGGTTGGCTCTACTAGAGGGTTGTCCTCCCTCTTTGTAGGTGTAAGATAATGTAGATATCTGTACATTCAGGCTTTGTTTTAGGGTAGCTGCTCTGCATTTTGTTTTGGTGTATATTGATGTATATGGTGTATATTTTCTGTAATCTTATGTATATATGCTTTGGCCCTTGGCCCTCTTGTACTTTTTATGTATATTATGTATATCCTTTAGAGCATCGATTTCTTCGCACTCTGTCATGAATTCCAAACCAATGTGAAAGAGCTTGTCGAGATAAGGTCACCACAGTTTGAACTCGACACCTTACTGGTTTAAACCATGGAAGCTTTCTCTCTCCTCTACCTCATCACATTAATGGCAGGATTAATTTCCCATGTATGGCATTTAAAATGCATCCAACTTGGCATTCAATTTTGCCCCGTGTCGGCCCACTTGTCCTAATCAATGCCATAACTGTCTTTATGCCACCTTCCATTTTACCACGTACCAGCACACATCAACTAGTGTATGGCTTTGTTTCCAATCACTTCACCAACGGCTAGATTTTTCAGGCTCCAAACTCCCAATAGGGTCTTTTCTCCTGCCAATTTTCTTATCACTGTGTCTGCATACTCTGGAATGCTTAAGCTATGTTCATTTTTTAGATACTCCAAAACTTCTGATATAGGTGCTAACATTTGCTTGATAGGTGCGGGCTGGTGAAAAATCTCCTAGAGTTTTCATATCCTTATGTGTTCTGACTATTTTTTGGTCTTGTAGGTGGTTGATAAGCTTGTTCAAGATGTCCAACAATTTTGCACCTCTTGATAGCCTGAAATTACCAACTACTTCCACCCAGGCAGCCAAAAAATCAAAGATGGAAAGAATGTTGGAAAAGCTACCATTAACCTCCAAGTATCTGAAGGATGGAGGTGTTGTGGGGTCTAAAATAGACTCCAAATTTCATAAAATAATAGAGTCAGACCCTGGAAGTTGGGCTGAATTACAGGGTTTGATCCAGGCCACTTACAAACTAAAAGAATAGGGGGATAAAATTGCCACTTACCTAGCTACCTCCAGCAACATCAAGGCCATGAAATTTACATGCGTGGTGCAATCACCTGAGCTTATCTGGCAGCAGGAAACATTGTACAATGTGGCCACCTGTTCAGTTTTACTTCCAGATCCCCGACCGTTGCAACATCCCACCACCATCGTCACATTGGATGCCCCCACCTTTGTTTCTGGGTTGGGAATTCCATAGTTCAAAGTGTTCGCTGTCATCACTAGGGCCACCTCACACAAGGAATTCAGTGAGGCCGACACCATTTCCTAGCAACACCTCAATAATCATTGGTTGAAGTCTCCAAAGTGGGACTATAAAAGGATGAAATTGGAAATTCCCTGCGGGGATTTCAAGGAGCCCATTCAAGCGGGAATAATATTTTTGTGGAGGATCTTGGGATAGCCCCATGCCCATGAATTCTCAGCGTGGATGTATTATTTCTTATACTGCATAACAATGCATGATAGGACTTTCAAATGGGCGGCAATTATATCCAATCATGTAGATACACAGATGAAGACTATCATCAAGAATTCAGAATTCTTTATGACTTCATATGTGCTGTGGGCATTGGCACAACAAAGGTAGGATTTAAAGGGCCTAGGAATAGTTGGAGAACTTGGGAACGGACTGGGATAGGTTACACCTTGGGATCATTATCCCCAATTGTAGTGGGAGCTCAGCTTTGAGAACTTTTGTCAGGTAAATAATGCCTTCATTTACCACAACATTCTTACACTTACCCGAGATTCTAGGTACCACCTCTCACAGGTAGCAATGACACTGGTCAATTCTTATGGCCAATATTTTATTAAATTCCAATGTTATACATACTTCAGGGTGACAGGCTTCAACGGGAAGCCCTACCTCCTTCCGTAGTATTGTGGGGACAGGATTATTCTTTTAGAATTCTACAGGTAGATGGTGGATCTGTACACCTTTTTCATAGTGAAGAAGGTCGTTAATGTCCTATTCCCCTTTTCTTGCAGGGATTATACATGTAACCTCACCGTGGCCCGGGAGGTAGAAAATGAGTTAAAAGGATTAGGGCTGGTAGAATTCAACCACGCCTAGAAGAATTATGATCCCCACGACAAGATTTCCATCGCATTACCTAGGGCATCCCCCCACATGAAGAAGACATTGAAGACTTCTGGGCAGATATATACAAGAATGAGAAAAGGACTCATGGAGGCACTAGACCTTCAGACTTTCCTGAAAGGTTTCAATGACGGTGGGCCACTGGAGGATCTAGTGTACAAAGGGCAGGGGCTGGACAAATTAGACCTCCCTATAGTGGATTGGGCCACTCTGAAGGATTTGATGATTGAAGGGGCATCCTGCCCCATTATAGAAGCAAGCCACAAATATTTTTCCCGTGTGTGCCCCAAAAGCACCCGCAAGAAAATAGTGGTCAAGAAGACCATCCCTTCTTTAGCCGGCACCAGACCTTCTTCATTTTTTGCACCCACTGAAGCAAGTGTGAATAAAGTAAAAGAAAAGGAGGGAGTCCTAGTGCCTAAGGAATCCCCTCAGATTCCCATGCTCCTAATGGAAAAACTACATGACCAGATGGAGGCAAAAAAATTGGCTTGCCAACAAATTAGCATGCAGGTGGCTATCGGTCTCCCAATCACCCCAATGGCATCTTCTCGCTCAATGGGAACCCCTTCACTGGAAACGATGATGAAGAGGAAGAATTTTTCTAAGGTAGAGTCTTCCAGAATTTTGGACACTGGGGCTTCTCTAACTAGGAGAAAGAAAACAGTCATGACCCCCACACCAAGCGCCACCCTTGGTATGCCTGAGAAGCCCCTAGTGGATATAAGCTCAAATTCTCCTGAACTTGAGAATATCTTAGACTCCTCTCTGCCGCATGATGATTTTGATGATACATTCTTGATAGATGAGCTTTTGGAGATCTGACAAGGTGTTGATACTGCAGTGAAAGAAATTGAGGCTCAAGAAAATGAAGCCCCTGCAGAAGAAGAAAATGTTGAGCCTGAATAGGAAGAACCATAGGTCCAGCTGACTGCAGATTTGCCAAGGAAACCTATAGATGAGCCCCTGGTGGGAGGAGAACCCGAACCCCAGGGAACAACCATACCTCTGACCATCACACTCCAGGTTCCTTTGGAGACTTCGAGTGACCAAGTGCCCTGAAGCACTTTCGGTGAGGTCATAATTGCTACCGCCTTGTTAAACTTTGGCCAGTGACCTCATCCACCTCTAGAGGTTATCTCAATGGAGGAAGAAAATGTTGAAGTAAATGAAGCCGATAAGGCCCAAGAGAAGCAACAACCGATGGACCAAGAGGTCTCGAGAGAAGAAAATGAAGAGGCTGCCGCTACCACTAGGGAAGATGAAGCCCCTGAGAATATAGAGATGGAAACTGGAGAAAAGATCCTGGATAAATTTTGTAGAAGATGCCAACATGGTAGAAAATATAGAGGGTTCCAGAGAATAGGAAATAGAAAGAGAGCATGAAGCAAGAAGAGGACCGAAACAAGAATAGGAAAAGGAGCTAGAAGAAAATATAAACTCAGGTAATGTGCCACCATATTCAGAGGTTAATCCCAGTGAGCAAGAATTGGCAGCAAGGTCACCCCAGCCGCTCCAATGGCTGGTGGAAACAAAAATATATATATATATATCTCTAGCGGCACCTACAGGCGCTCCCTTATCATTGGCTGAAATGATGGCCAAAAGTGACAAAACAAAGAAGCCAAAGAGGGCATGGGTGGTCCATACTCTCCAGACCAACTTAATAGGTAGTATAGTTGTGGTCATCATGACACCCTTGGCAAATACAGATGTAGTGGCCGCAAGGCCTAAAGACTACAGTATAATAGAGGTCGAGCTAGGAAAAAGGGACAAGCAAGGAGAACTTGACTTGCTCAAAGAGGCTACCAAGGCTATAGAGGCCCGGTATGCAAAACAGGGGAAGAAGTTGCAGGAGGAAAGGGAGACAAATGCTAATCTCCTCACACTTCTAACAGAACTAACATGACCCTTGGCCAAAGTCCACCCTGGGACTCCTTCTTGTGGATTGCCACTTGCACAAGGTGATGTGGACTCACTTTGCATGATGAAGAAAAAGGCGCAAGTAGTAGATGGGTGGGGAGCTGAGAAAATAATGGTGATGAGAGAATTTTTGGTGGCGTCCCTCCTAGTATTTTACAAGATAGACCTCACCCTTAGCCATGCAAGAATCTCTGCTCAGGTATGGGAGTTGGACTTAGGGAAATATGAAAAATGGAAGGCCAGGTTGCAGGAGAACCGTAGCATTGGAGAAGAGGTTGCCATAGAATCTGGTATTTTGGGAGAAGAATCATATGATTCCCTCAAGGTCTAGTACTCTAGACTTGCCCTCAAAATTAAGGTTTGCAAGGAACTAGTTAAGACCTTAAAAGAGAAATTTATGGCTTCCCAATATCCCTTGGATTTATTCAAAACATTCGTGGTCAGGGTATCTCAAGTTGATTCCTTCACCACTGAAACATGTACCCTGGAGGACTATGTTCTCAGTAAGTTTGATTAAAGGATGGAATCCCTGTATCCGCCAGGCAGAGATTTTGATCAAGGAAGGTTGTCCCGATTCTCAAAGACTATGATTCAGTCGCATGACACCATCAAGATGGTGAACAAATTCTGGAACGGGGCCGGAGAGGTTGAGCAGGCAATGGAGGATGTCCATAGCAGATAGAGTAGCATCTGGAGTATAGATGAGGAGAGCATTAGCCAAGTGTTAGAAACTTGGGAGAAAATATAAGTCAATGAAGTTCTCCAGATCTGGGAGAATTTGGCCTGGCATCATATTTAGTATTATTTATTCTTTTGGAATGCAAGTTCCCAGATCCCAGAGTTCCAGATCCTACATTTTTGAATTCTTCATGTGACCTATGTCTCGGATCCCACTGCCGACTGGTCACTTTAAGGACAATAAAGGTTGTTAGAATGTGGGGAACTGCAACAAGGCATTTTAGCTTGATGAGAGGTTTCTAACAGATGGTCTTCCCAAGGTGTCACTTCAGAGATACACCTGGTGCATCAAAGATAGGGTGTCACTTTCCCATTTATGAGGCATGTTTCCTTGATCCTTGGGGGATCAGATTTCTTCTTTCTCCTTCTCGACTTTCATCTCAAGGCCAATTCTTCCACTCCATCCTTCTTGTCTTATTTTTCAGACATGTCAGAACTTTTCCATCTCGAGGTCTTTTGTAGAGTGGTGCAGGTAGTACCGGCCACCAGATAATGTATTTTATTGTAAAGTGTAAAATAAGTTAGGGTTAGGGTTAGATCGAAGGATGTGTATAAATAATAAGTCTGACCTCATTCCAAGGGTTGGGGAAATTGATGATTTTGCAGTCCATAGTTAATAGCGAAGCATTTTTTCTCTTTTCCTAGTTGCAGAGTTCAATGCTCCATAGGTTTAAGCTTTCAGTAGTTAAATGCTCCCTGGGAGTTATCTTTGTACCACGCACCAGTGCTTTCTAGAGAGATGTTAATGAAGAAGAAAGGGTTCTCTCAATGATTTTGTTAGCACTCTGTCTTCTGGGTTGACGGTATTTTTATGCTTTGTATTCTTTGTGTCCTTTTCTCTAATGCTTTAAGTAGATTAATGACCTCCTTTCTTTGCTACTGATAAAATATAAGTTGATGGTTGTGTATTTCTTTAGTATTTAGTGTAGTGTGTTAGACCATTGTCAATGTTTTGAATGTTTAGCATAATTGTAGGTAGATTAAATCTTTCTAACTCTGCAAGATCTTTTTAAGTTTTTTTGTTAAGTAAAATCATGCTTGGAGAAATCCCCACTCACCTGAATCCCCGGAGTTGACGAGTTGAAGATAACCAGCTATCCCCTTGAAAAATAGTCACATCTCCCAACTGAGCCCCACACTATCAAGATCTGACTCTCACATTCTTGGAGGCATGGGGAATCTCATTTCCTCGGACAACCTTTATAGGCAAAGTTGGCCGGTACCTCGGTACCCAGTGACAACTTACCTCTATTGGCGGACCCGGTCACAACGTCCTGTCAACACAACCTAATAAAAAAAAGCATAGTCAAAATCTTGTGAATCTTCTATTTTGCATCATGATATTATCCAGTTACCATGTCGCAATGTGTTAATTATAAATTTTGATTTCTTTAAATAACATTTAAGTTAATATCATGTTACTCCACTCTTAGTGGCATTTCTATCTTATCCTTTGGTTCTCATTTTCATTCATGCTGGTATAATTTTTAGAAGTGATCATAATTTTTGAGTAACATAATAGTCCTTCTTAATTTTATTCTTGTATCTACACTTGGGGGCAATGGTAATATTTTATATCTCTCATCACGATCCACTTTTCTCTTGGTTAAGTCACATTTTCTTATCTTATGATATCCAATCTTTCATCAAATTTTTTTTACATTAGGGATTATCTCTTATATAAGAGATATGCATCCTTTATATTAATCTTTTTATTGTTAAAAATTGGGTATTCATGGTAAAAACAAATCCCTTATCTTGGGGGATGAAAGCGTGTCATCCTTCCTAAACAATCCCTTTACCTCACAATGGGGAAGGTGTAATTTTTTCCTTATTATTTTGCATCTCTTCTAGGAAACCTTCTAAAGGATCCCTTTTACACTTCTTGTGCATGGTATCTCTTTACATTCATATCTTCCTTTCTCTAATAGGAGTTGTGACCTCTTTGTCTTGGACTATGTATTACTTGTGGGATATCTCCTTCATTGTAAATATACTTTAAACTTATTTCTCTTCTCCTTAAAATGTCAAAATACTCCTCTTTTTTCATATTATTAAAAGGGGGGCGGGGGGAATATATGACCTTCTTATTTAAAACATTTAGTTTACTTAAAGCATGTCAGGTAGAGTATACTACCATAATATAATATGCTAGGATCATATCACTCTCCTTTACATTTTTGGTAGATTTACTTGGCTATCCTTAGGATGGGTTTATAGGCATAATACAAATTTATACCCCATTTGACCTCTCCTTAGCATATAGTTTTAGGATTGGTAGATTAGCATAACACAATTTGTTAGACCATTGACCTATCATATTAATGAGTTGACTAGCATAAAAAACTAGCTAGACCATTCAACATGTCATTTGATTAAATTTTCATGAGTTTACTAGAATGCGCTAGACCATAAAATCCCTCTTTAAAATGTCTTTGATGAGTGGAATGAGCATAACACATTTTGTTATACCATTCCCCACTCTCTTCTCTCTTCTCTCTCTCATTGATCACCTAATACAACACAAATAGCTAGTGTATGTCATCCATGGTTTTCTTATTCTCGCCTCCATAATTCTATAACATAATTTTCTTGAACCATGTGGTCTTATCCATAACCTAACACACTTTTCTATTTTTTTGAACCATGGGGTCTTGTCTTATCTTTGATGTGTGGAAATCTCTTTCCAAGCGACCACTTATGCTTGTACAATAACTCTCTAACAATAATGCTAGTAGGCGAGACATTGTCTTGAGCGAGGTTTTTTCAACTAGTTGAATTTGAATATTTGTATGATTTAGAATTTTTTTGTTGTTTAATATGTCCTTGCATATGGATTTAAAATTTAAGTTCCTTGGTTTGGGGGCTTGTATGCTTGAACTTAGAGATATCTTATCTCTTTGCAGTTTTCCCATGATCTTCATCTTTCTATCTCTATTTTCTACTTTGTCATGAGCATGAGGTTGACTTGTACTCCTTCTAAAGAGGGGGCTATATGTATTATCCTAATAAGTAAGCACCCTTAACTAGGAGCTAAATTTAGCCCTATTTTAGCATGTATGGGTCCCCACATTGATTTCTCACTTTCCTAAGACTTATTGGACCTTAAAATTACCATTATAAGTCCTATATTAATTAAATATATTTAAAACTAGAGTTTAGCCCTTACTTATAAGTGTGTTCCTCTATTTTCTCTCTAATCAAATAATTCATTTCATAATCTGGGCTCTATATCCCTATTTTGTGACATTCGTGACCCGTCCTAACATTGGAATGACCCGATTCTTGTTTCCCTGCATCTACCCTATATTCTTGGAACCTAGACTACAATTTGGAATTTTCTTTATGGGACGTGTTCCCAATGTCAACATCTCCTAGGAAGCTTTTGCCAATGGTTTGATGTTCATGGATTTTTGGGCACAAATTTTACTCAGAGCCCGATAACGGGGTTTTGGCTGAGCAAAAGTCTCTATGGTCATCCTAGATCAATTTGGAATGCCAAAATTATTGATTGAGTATAAAAATACCATATATATTCTCATTTTGGTTTCCATTATCAAGAAAAATAATTTACTATCAAAACTTCAAGCATTCGTGAGCAATCAAAGTTTATGATCTTTTCTACAATGGAGCATCCAAGTCTTCAATCCTTCAAAGAAATGCTCTTCTTATTTATCAATCATTATGGAAAAATAAAACATTAATAATTCAATTCATGTATTTTATGATTTCATTTTATATCAAGATACTACATCAATATTTGTTATCACATACAAAGAAGTATTATACCATCAAGGTATAAGGTGATTTACAATTTAGAACTAGTTTCTAATTCATCTTTCTTTATGAGATTTTATTTGATTTTCAATATTGATTCTTAAACAAGAATTTGATTAAGGAAAATCCCTTTATTCAACCTTCTTCCCCAATTTTGTGTGTGAAAAAATATGTTATAGAGCTACTAGAACTTTTTAAGGGAGATCGAGAGTTGCCAAATGACCTATGATAAATTCAGGAAAAAATACCCAGTACATTTTTCAATTCCCATTATGTTCTATGTACATGTTTCTATTGTATTCATGCCCCATAGATTTTGATCTCAAAGTTGGCAGAAATTAGGGTTACAACGTCTAGGTCTTAGATCTATAGTTGCCAGTTATTTTGTGATTCTGACAGTCAAGAATTCAGGTCTGAAATCTTACTTCTCCTATTTAATTTTTTTGTGTATTCAAAATATTCTCGACCCCCTTTTATATATATTTTCTTAGCTCGATTAGATCAAATTTATTCTTGTTTATTCTTTTTCGTATCAATGTTGTCTCTTTCCTTCTCAATTCTAACCAACAAAAGTAATTGAAACCCTTGAAGGCATTGATAGTGCATTGGCATCTTTCATACTAAGTGATTTCAATCATATTTTGTGTTGAGAAATTGTTTAATTCCAATGTGCGATATGAATTGTGTAAAATATCCCTTTTATGTGATCCCCTTTTCATATTGTACAATGATTTATTTCACCACTAAGGATATTTTCACAGGGGTGAAATTGTTTCACTAAATATGTCAGATTGGTGGAATATAAATGTTAGACAATATGTGGGATTTTATTGATAAAGGGAGAAAAATGAAAAGCGTGAAGTATTCTTATAGGGAATATAGGTTGGGGAAAAAATAAATTAAAAGCATGGTAAAAAAATATTAGATCATAAAATCAAAAATAATATTATCACTAAGACACAAAAAAAATTGATTCATTAGAGGAATATTAATGTATAAAATGAAAACTATTTTAGTAGATAAGTAGTTCTATGGAGAGGTGAAAATATTTTAATCGAAGGTTTCAAAGTACGTAGAATGCGCCTAAATGAACATGAAAAAAATCAACAACAAAGAAGGAAAAATGATAGATATGACATTTTAGCCACATGTGACTATTGTTAAATATGTTAAGTAAAAGGTGAGCAGTTATATTTTCATAGAGGGTGAAATGCATTCATGGTAATGCAAGAATGTAGACAAAGGGGATGTATGAGATTCTTCAACAAAGAAAAAATAAGGAATCAAAGGATTATTCAATTACAAAAAGGTTTATGACAATGCAAATGAGATCAATGGATAATCAGATATTTTTAGAAAGATGAAAGAAAATGGGAAAAAACTAGAGGTGTTTCAAATTGCCAAGTGTCAAGATGATTAATAATTTCAGATTTCAGATTTTTGGAGAGAGGGAACTGGTGTCAAATATAGATTATATTTGGATTTTTCTACTACTCTTCGTTATATATATACATATATATACATATATATACATATATATACATATATGTATATACATATATATACATATATATAGATATATATATATATATATATGTATATATATGTATATATATGTATATAT
>MU223317.1:5320654-5365053 GCA_018584345.1 Thuja plicata | reverse complement strand
ACAAGTCGGGTGAGGAATCATTGTTTCCTGTGGTAGAGATTTATGAGCAGCATGAGGGCTTGATGCAAGGACCCAATTTTTGTTCTTTAGAGGAGGCTACTCTAATGTTTGAATATTTTCCTTCCTCTATTATAGAGGAGGAGTATTCTTCCTTGAATGATAATGAGGATTTCCAAATTGGACCTGATGTTGCAAGCTTTTCACAAGTTGATAGCTTGGATAGTCTATTGGAGGTCCTGACAGAGGATGATAGTACTCTAACTGAGAAGGAAGAATTGGATTGGAAAGAAATTGTGCAAGAGAACCAGTATGGACAGCAACATGGAGCTAGCCAAAGCAACTCTAAGTTTCCACGCTCCAGAGGCTACCCCATCAGGTATTTGGTAGAAATGGAGGTCAACAATGAAGGAGTAGCTATTCAAGAAGCTGAACATAATTCTCCGTTAGAAGGTCAGGCTGAGGATGCATTTGCAGCTGAGTCAGAGCATTTTCAACTCATTCCTCCAGTCCTGGGAAACAGGGCATTTGATCAACTAAATGAGGTAGGTGTATTTACCTATGTCTTTCATGACATGGTGAATCAAATATTTGATCATCTGCCTATGTTACATGTATTCTTTGCCGCTGTTGAGCATGCTATCTATCATAAACTGAGGAGGAAAGGTAGATATTTCTCAGAACCAGTGAATGGTTTTGTTTGACCAGCTTCTGCACCAGCTAGTTTAGTTTTAGATTAGGTTTCTTCCAGTTTTTTAGAGTAGTTCCCTATTTTCCAAGAAGTGCACGCGCACAGTTTTTGTTGCTTTCGAAATTTTGTGTATAGAGTGACTCCATGCCCAATGGATATGCCAAGGCCACTGATCAAATGTCTAGCAGGCTGACATCCCGCAGAAGTCGCCAAATTGTTGCCCAATTTTTTCCATCCTTGTGCAATTTTGCTCAAAACCCTCAGACCCCCAAAACCCTAAGTCCTTCATGTGAAACGAGGTAATAAACCCTAGGTCTTGGCTCTTATGTTTCACAGTTACTTTTTTCAAGTCACTAAGAGCATGTGCTTTATTTCTTAGTCGCCTCATCTCGTGATCCCAGGCGAATATTCCCTTTTCTTTCCCGACTCTGTGTTTCCTTTGTGTCGCGTAGTCTGGTGACAGATTGGAATATTCCTTATGCGTCTCCTGACTTAGCCTTTCTCTTCAGTCGTGAGGTCACCAGATCCATGTCATAAGCCTTCAAAGTCAAGTGGGGCCCACCCTGAGTTGGGTAATCGCCGGACGGAGGAAATGGATCACGCGACTTTGAGACTAATTGTTTCTTTGCCTTTGGTCGTGAGATCGCAGAAAAATTTAAGGGCATAGTCTTTTGTCCGGCGAATTAACGGTGGCCATCCGATGCAAGGCTCAGAGGATCCTACGGTGGTCGCTAAGTCTGGTGATCAAAGTTCCCTACGAGAAAATTACTCCCGACTTGGCGATTAGGGCAGTCAGGATGTTGCTAGAAAGACTAAGGACACATGCTGACTGTTAGGAAAGGTCAAAAGGGCTCAGGCTATGCTCTCCTGACTTGGTGACTATGTGGTCGCGCAGTCTTGAAATGAAAAGATAACATCTGGCAACAAGGAGACTAACCGTGACAGTCTAAGGTGACAGTTAGGCACTGGGTTGCTAGAAGAATGGTGAGTTAAGGAATTTTCCTCGCGACTTTGATATTTCACAGTCAGGATGTCGCTGGATCTGGACTCGGGTTTACCAAGGGTAAAAAGTGCTTTGTCGCCAGGTCGTGAGATGATACTGTGGTTAAGGACCGATGCTCACAAAAAGGAGACTAACGTTCAGTCGTGAGGTCACTGGACTTTGAATTTGAATGGTTGGCGGCAGATTTGGCACTGTGAATGCTCGGCAGCCATGGTCATGTGTGCTCGTGTTCCAGAATTGATCAGAAGGGTCTAATTGCAGAAAGGCCATGCACAGAGAGTCTGTTGATCCCTGGATTAGATTTGTTTCAATGTCGATGAAGAAAGGGAGATTCAGAAGAGAAAAGAGATGCAGAGTTCAATCAGAAGTTATTGCTCTCAGTTGCAGTTGGCTAAAAGGCATGGTCATGATCGAGGACTCATTGATGAGAAATTGAGCGATGGCCGTCAGGGGTCACTTCTCATCCTAGGGGTCATGATCAGTTGGTGAGCATTCATGGCAAGGCTTATTTGTAGAGTAGGGTTGATGGACTCAGGTTGCGTGTCTACAGGCATGATCTATTACAGGGATAGGTGCGGGAAAATCTTATCTGATCGATTCATCAGCGTAGCACATTTATGACCGAATCGGATTTTGTCCTAGGGTCAATTATTATACTATAAATCTGTAACCCTAGTTAGGTTTTTTGGGACTCCTGCCTGCGTGCATTGGAGGTATTTAAAGTTTTTTGAGAGCCTTAGTGCTCAGATTTTGGCATTTTGTAAGGAGAATTCATTCTTCCCAGGAGCTATCTGAGGCATTCTTTCTGCCCTCTGGCTTTTACATTCTGTAATCTTCTCATTGATCATGCAAACTGTTGGAAGTACTTTGTGATATTTCTTCATATCCCTATGCTTCCTTGTGTGTATTATCTCTTATTGGATCAAATTTTATGAATGTTATTAATGTACATTGCGGTTCCTAGTTCCTCTCATTTTCTGCAATTCTATGTGTTATTGCGTCTGATCTGATTTAGATGTTTTGTGGGTATACTTCATCCCCTAGCAGTCTTGTCTCATTCCTACACCTGGTTGCAAAGAAGGATGTTTGTTTGCAGGTCATAGGTTGAGTCTTTTGTTCAGACCTTCCTATGAAATACTTATGCAAGCCTATCTAGTGAGTTGTGACTTATCAGACCTGATTCCTCTGTTGGTTTCATTCCTCTATACTGAGATCCAAGCCCTAATTTCAGTGCATCACCTAGTAGGTAGTTTGCTTTCAGTCATTTCCCTTTCCATGCACTCCTTCTATCCCTTTCCCTTCAAATTTTTCTTTCCTGTTTAAGAATAAAATTAAGGTGATTATCCAAGAGGAGCCAGCCTAGAATCTGGAGGTTTCATCTCAGTTAGCATAGGTCCCACAACCTGGAGATGATTCCCTTGTTATAGTGGATTATCAAGACCAAGAGAGCTTGAGATCAGAGGCGCAAATTCAGTGTATAACAGTTACAAATATTTGGAATTTGTTGAAGTCGCATATGTTTTGAAACATTTTGGAATTGAAACTAGATTCTTTGTACTTAATACATTATTTCATATTTAAGTCTCTCATTTGTGCTTACATGTTGAAGTTGTGAATCCTCTTATTCATTGCATAAAATGTGTCTGTGTATATGTCATTTGTCCTTAGTTTTGATCTAGGATCAAATTAAATAATGCTTTGGATATGACATAAGTTCTTTGGGTTTGTCTACATAAGGATCTTACAAGAAGTGTTTGATCTAAATTATTGGTATTTATGGTTTTGAGTCTTTGATAATAGTTAGTTTCTATGTCATGTATCTAAACATAAAAAATTTCCCAATGGATAAAGTACTAAAAAGTAATTACTATTTTATACATTGATACATATCTGAATATGTTTGGCTATATTATTCCCTATCAAAACATCAAAACCATATGAGTTTATTTTGAGTTTTTTGGTTGTTGGTTGTGTGTCTTGCATGGTAGTGAAGAGTCAATGAAGGAGTGGTTATCATTTGATACTTTATTACCATTTATTTGCTTGTTAAAATCTATAGTTGTAAAGAGTTGTGAAAGTTGAATATCTATCTGGATTAGGTGTACCTTCCTTGGTTTTGCAGAGCCAAAATTGTAGAGGGAAATCATGTCCCTATAGCTGGTCCAATTACCTTGCAGAGCTTTCATACTTGGATCTAACCACTCCTAACATCAGTCTTAAGGTGTATTGGTTGCTTATAAGCACAACAATTTTAAACACTGACAAAATGGTAACTCTACTGAGGATTAGTGTAGTATATTGTCATAACTAACCAGTATGTTGATCATTGGAAGTACAGAGCTACTCCTTTGTCTTATAAATTTCCTCATTACAGTATTCATATTACCTAGTGTTTTATTTTCCCAACTTGTTTTGGGTGGTGACTCTAAGAAATCTCCATAATAGGTGTTTAGTAATATTTATTATTCTATACACATTTTCTTAATATGAATACCATATCTAGAGTGAAAGAGCATTCTGAAGTTGAATTGGAAGGTGGACTTTCAACTAATTCTAGGGTTGGTCAGCCTAGGAGAGAAAAGAAAAACAAAGATAATTTATCTCCATGAAGACAAGAGGAGGAAAATAGGAGAGAAGATCCAACCCAATATAGCCATGAATGAAATACAACAGAATATGAAGAGGATATAGACTTGGGATTGGATACATATGGAGATTACAGTTCTCCTAGTGAGAGAGAAGAAGAGGAATCTGAAAATACTTCTTTAGATTCTGAAAATTCCTCAAAAGATGAAGATGAATATAATAGATACCTCCAAGAGAAGTGGGTCATTAGAAAACAAAAAAATAAAGTGGAGAAAAATATGAGAAAACAAGAGAAAATCAGAAATGACAAATTAAGAAAGCAATTGCTGAAACAACATGCAAAAAATTATGCTAAAATATCTAAGAAGGATGAAGAGAAACCTGCCACCCACCGAAATGTTACTACTCAAAGCCCTAAAGGTAAGGGGGAAAATAGGGTAACAAGAGTTGAAATAAATGGACCCAAAAGTCACAAAGTTCCATTGGATCAATTATCTAAAGGATACACTAACCTTGAAAGTGTTAGAAGGGAGAATGAGATTATGGATACAGAGCTAGAAAAAGAAGAATTGGAGGCTTCTCTTTTAGAAAAGAAAAAGAAGACTAATTTTATCATGAAATCTACTCAGCCTTCTTATGTTGGTGTTGAAACCACCTCAAAATTAAATGCCAAACCATCTACTTTCCAAAATGATGATAGATTCCAAAGGAGACTAGTCCATGTAGAAAGGTACAAGCAATTTTATTTTATTGGTATCCTTGGTTATCCTAATGCATTTCCAAATGAAATCAGGGATAAACTCCCTAAATTTACTGGAAATAATGTAATCAAAAGTGAAGAAAATCTAAATAAATTTACACATATCATGGATGATTATGATATTATACATGAAGATTTAGTTATGAAGCTTTTTGTTCATTATCTAGTTGAGGATGCTAGGGATTGGTTTATTGCATTAACTCGTGATTTAGTAGGATCTATGGATTAACAAAAATATCACTTTGAGGATCAATACAGTGATAAGACCAATAAGGGATTCTTGTTGAATGAATTTAACAATATCAAGAAAAATTCAAATGGGGGAGTTGTTGAATTCAATACAAGATTCCAAAAGGCTATGCATAGGCTTTTTCAAAAAATGAGGCTTGATGAGGAGGTATGTCTTGATACCTATTTAAATTATTTTGATCTAAAATGGGATATCATCTTAGAGGTAAGAATCCTAGAAGCATTATTGAGGCCTATAAGACAATTGCAAATATAGAAATGAATAGAAGAGTATCGGGGAAAATGGGTAAAAGGGAAGATATGAGGCTTACAAGGATCAATCAAAAGGAATTATAAAAGAAAGATTATAAGGCTCCAAATAATAATAGGTAATCCTATAAATAGAAAAAATGTTAAGGTGTCCCAAGAAAGTAGGAATCCTCATATGATTGAAGTAAATGAACATACAAATATGAATTGTTTCCTGTATACTGATATTCAAAATTTTCAAGTGTAAGAAAAAGGGGTTGAAGGAAGAGCTCAGACTATGCTATTATCTTATGAAAAGGATAACGTAGTGAACCATTATGACTTTTGGACCATGTACTTTGACGGAGAAATTTCTAAGGAAGGAGCTTCTATAGGGCTCCTATTGATAGCTCAAAGTGGTAAGACCTTTAAGTTTTATATTACATTATTGTAAAAGTATAGTATCCCTATTAGGAGATTTAGCCCTGTTTGGATCTCATTGTTGTATATAGTACACAATCCCTATTAAAGGATAGATCCTATTAGGATTTTAGAGAAACAATAGGCTCACTACCCAGGCTCAGTACCTAAAGAAGGTTAAATCCACCTTTAAGACATACTATCTAAAATATAGATGTATATAAGATATACATTTCAATTATCTGACTGGTAGCAACAACTTTTCTTAAAAAGTTCCAATGAAGTTCGTCAATAAAAACCATTTCTCTACATCCCATAGACTTTATAAATACAAGCTCACAGCTTCCACACTTTTCTATCTCATCTCCCTTATAGAGAAAAGACTTATATAAGTTTATAATAGGTAATTAGGTTGACCAATTAAGACTTCCCCAATGCACACATAATTACATAGCCCCTTGCTAAGATACACACAATACCTAAAATAAGTAAAAAACAATTACGAAACATCAAATATGATTCAAGACCCGTAATTCATGTTATCTATCCATAATACATGCCACATCTCTGAAGTCGGCCCCATATAGGTCTTCTCCATAACAAATGCCTTAATTACATCATTAAGAGTCTTGTGACACAAGAATTATAACAAAAATTTCTCAACATGTCTTCTGCCATTCCTTAATATCACATAATGTGAATCATTCTTGCACTTAAGTTATCCTCAAAACTCGGAGACTAATTCTGTCACAATTCTTTGCCACTATTTTGTAAATAGTGTTCACCAAAATTGTTGTAATTCAAACAAATAGAAAAATAAATTCAATTTACCCTAAGATATAAAATAAAATCTCATCCATGTACACATCCCCATCTTTTCATATGATGAAAAATTTGTATAGTGCATGTGCACTTCTGTCAGTCATCCATGGACTAATGATAACCAGTCTGTCTGTCTCATCATACACATATGTTCACATCAATGACCAAACATTAATGCCAACAACTACAATGCAAGCCAATTACAATAGTGGAAAAGTTTTGGGATCAACTAAATCTAGATCTGATGACATGTTACGTCTTGTCGAACTCTCATTAGAATTTACTACTATTGGGGTGCATCCCAAGGCCTCTTGTGAGTCAGTTCGCTCCATTCATGCCATTTAAGACTCAAAATTGAATCATACATTAGTCTCCATTTTGGATTTCTAAATCTAGTGTTGAAATTGGTCAAAATTAAGTGTGTTGTCCATGATTACTTGTATTCTCAATTTATCCAATTTTCTCCCTACATCATGTATACTTTCATTCCTCTTTTACATAAAGAAATTTCAACTCAAATAAAACAAAACACATTACCATCCACTTACCTATTGAGCTTTCTTGATCCTGGTGGATCTCATTCCTATCTTAATTATCCATACTAGTAATTATCTCTTGCTCCTATTTTTAATCATCAAAATATTCATAATATCATCAATTCATAAATCAAACTTTCAACATTTCAGTTGACATCTAGTTATTGACTTGCTCTATTGAGATCCTAAAGGCTATAACTTCTGGTCTTTTGTTTCCATCTACAAGGAGAGTATGCAACACACAAGAACACATGTATTTTAATGTGGACAACATAATGAGGAAGAATCAATAGTGATATCCAAATCATGCTATATGAGAAACTAATTTAAAATTACTATTTAAGGCTCTTGGCTAAGGAAGTTGGCTACTCCAAATTTGACTTGCAAGCTAAAATATAGAACTTGAGGGCATGGTATAGTGAGTTGGGGATTTAAGATCACTTATTCAAATAAATATACAATATTATAATATTAAAATTAAATATATTTGATGAATTGCAGTATAAAAGCCATTCTCATCAATGTTTATTATAGTTTTCTATTTCATGTACTAAAAAATGAATTTATCATTCTTTTTCACAATATTCTCTCTCTCTCTCTCTCTCTCTCTCTCTCTCTCTCTCTCTCTCTCTCTCTCTCTCTCTCTCACACACACACACACACACTTTTATGCATCCTAAAAATAATTGACCATATATATTGATATCCTACACAACAAATAATTATATCAATTAGATGCAACATGTAATATATAATCTATCTGGCAAGAAAAATATCTCCAATACCTTGTAAAAATAAAATAAGGGATATACATCATCAAACCATGTTGGCACTATCTCATACAACTCCCAAAATTTGGCTTCAATCACTACACAATCTCAAAATACTTGACTCATCTTTGAAACTGATCAACCTCAATTAAGCATACAGACTACTAAAATACTTCTGATGCACAATATATTAACGTAAAACATGAAATTTTTATTATAAAAAAGAAACAATATAAAATCATCAATGATTGAGGAATGTAAATTATTCCATCAATAAATACCATGTCTCTATATAAACTAGTGCTTAGAACTTTACATTTTCTACTACTGAAAGGTTTTTTTATGTAAAATCGAAAATATAACTTCCCTACATATATACAGAACATATACTTAAACCATTATAAAATATGTGGCGTAGGAGGTGAGACACAGGTTAGGGCTAAAGGCACACCCAACTACCTAGCCACCCTGGTAAAAACACACAAAGGAAGCAAAAACACAAATAATAGCACCAAAGAGAGGAGGAACAAAACTAATGTCTTTTATTGATTCATGCAATTACAACATACATGCCTGATTGTGAGTCCTTCTGGGTTATGACCAAAAATAGCTAAAAACTCCAAAATTACTTTATCTTATACCTTCTCTAATCATCATCTTCTACTTGGTCTACCATCTGATTCCTCTTAACCTAATCCTAGAGATCCCTACTTTTTTCCAAAAGAGGCTTACAAAGATGGAAGGCCGACCACCAATGGTATGCACACATCCCAAGAAAAGATCTAAATATTAAAATTCACCATTAGAAATTAAATTTAGGAGTCGGCTTGAACAAAAACCAAACATAGACAAGCTCAGTTAAGAATAACCGAGCATTGGGTTCACTCAGCATATCTAAGTAACACTCGACCAACACCAGATAGATCGACACAAAGAGGAACTTGGCCAACACTAGATATATCGACACATACTGCAACTTGGCAAGACTTGCAACTTAGCACTAAATGGAAAAATGAACAAAGATGAGAAAGGTAGCAAGGCACCCAAGATGCCCCTGCATCAGACAACCAGGGTTGAAAGAAACAATTCCCCTGAATCACTGAGGTGTCACAACCTCAACTGAATCCAACTTAGATTGGGAAATCCATGTAGCATCTTCAACTGGTCTATTCTTCAAATTCACTAAATACTCATAGTAATCTTTTCCTCTTGTACTTTTACCAATCCTCTGATCCAATCTATGTTCAACCTCTTCATTATTCTTCTTAGGATAATCGTCTGGAATAACGAATTCATCATCTGACTCGTGATACTTATGCAAATCAGAAATATTGAATATAGAAGATATATCCATGTCATTAGGTAACTCAACTTCATAAGTATTACCACAACCAAACTTTCTCAAAATTCTACAAGGACCAAACCTCTTCATTTGCAGCTTACTATATGTTAGAATAGGAAATCTTCCCTTCTTCAAATTAACCATCACTTCCTAACCGACTTCAAAAACATAATGTATTCTAAAATTGTCATCATTTTCCTTATATTTCTAATTACTTTGTTCCAACTTCAACTTCACTTCCTTATGTAAAGACTTCATAAAATCAGAAAATACTTCTCCTTCATCACTTTTGTTTTCTTCACCAACAATTTCCCTCAAATCTGATACTCCTCTAGGTTTCATTCAAGTAACAACCTCAAAAGGTATTTTCCTTGTACTCCTATTCACAGAATTGTTATATGCAAACTCAGCTTATTCCAATATCATCTCCCAATTACTCAGTATATCTCCAACTAAACATCTCAGAAAATTACCCAAGCTTTTATTCACAACCTCTGTCTGTCCACTTTTTTTATGGATGGAATGTAGAACTAAACCTCAACTCAATATCCATCTTATTTCACAATGTCATCCAAAAATAACCAACAAACTTTCTATCTCAGTTAGAGATAATACTTCTTGGTAATCCATGCAATCTAAAAACCTCTTAGAAGAAAATTTCATCAACATGCAGAATATATGATGACTTATTGCATGGTATGAAATGTTGTATCTTATAAAATCTATCCACAATAATAAATATTGAATCAAGCCTTTTTACTTTCTTAGGTAATCCAAGAAAATATTCCATACTGATGTCACTCCATGGATTCTCAGGAACACAAATAGGTGTATACAATCCAGTATTTTGACTAACTCATTTTTGAACTTGACAAATTCCACAACTCCTTAAAAACTTCTAAACATCCTTAAACATAAGTGGCCAATAATACTTTTCCTCAAGAAAACTCAATGTCTTATCAATTCCAAAATGTCTAGCTAATCCACCACAATTCTTTTCCTTAATTAAATTAATTATCATGGAAATTTGTGGTATACACGGCTGAATTCTCTTAAACAACATACGTTCTCAAATGAAATAATCCTCAAACTTACTTGGTTGTTCTGACAGATTTGGTGCTCTGCACACTCTCCATGCCTTATAAAAATAGGGTCAGTATCATAAAATGACTTCATCTAATCAAAACCAAGAATAATATTCTTCATCTCAGTCAAGAAAGAACATCTTCTGCTCAGTGCATCTATAAATTGGTTAGTAACTCCACTTTTATTCTTGATTATGAATGTGAAAATCTATAGATATCCAACCCACTCCATATGTATCTGATTAAACTTATCCTGACTTCCTAAATATGGTAAATATTTATGATTAGTATACAACACAAACTCCTTATAAATCAAATAATGTCTCTACTATTTCAAAACTTGAACAATAGCATAAAACACTTGATCATACATAGAATACTTCCTTTTAACATCATTCCACTTCTCACTAATGAAAGCAACATGTTTACCTTCTTGACTCAATAGAGTTCATATTGTACTACCACTTGCATCACACTCAATTTGAAATACCTTATTGAAATCAGGAAAATCTAACATAGGTAGATTGATAACCTTTTGTTTCAATGTCTCAAAATTCTTATTTGCTCCATGTGTCCACTTAAAATCATTTTTATCTCCTTTCATAGTCTCAGTCATAGCATTACAAACATAACTAAAACTCTTAATGAGCTTTCTGTAGAAACTAGCCAAACCATGAAATGATCTTACCTCGCCCACATTCTCAGGTGTAGGCCACTCCATAATTTCTTTAACCTTTTAAGGGTCCATTTTTAAACCATCAGCTGAAATTACAAATCCTAAATATAGAATCTCTTCTTTCATAAAGGAAGACTTCTTCAGATTAATCTGTAGCTTCTTCTCCTTCAGTATTTGCAACACTTGTCTAATATGCTCAAGGTGTTCTTCCTTAGTCTTTCTAAATATAAAAATATCATCCAAGTAAACAATCAAAAGCTTACCCAAAAATCTCTTGAGAACTTCATTCATCAACCTCTTGAAAGTAATAGGTGCATTAGTCAAACCAAAATGCATAACCAACCAATCATATAAATATACTTTTGTCTTGAAAGAAGTCTTACATTCATCACCTTCTCTAATTCTTATCTGGTGATATCCACTCTTCAAATCAATCTGGGTAAAAAAATTTGCTCCACTCAAAAAATTTATTATGTCATCCATCTCGACATAGGAAACCTATACTTCACTGTTATCTTATTGATAGCTCTAGAATCAGTACACAATATCCATTCTCCATTATTCTTAGGTGCCAATACAATAGGTACAACACATGGACTCAAGCTTTCTCTGATAAAACCTTTCTACAACTCATGCACTTGTCTTTTAAGTTCTTCATTCTTTGTAGGTGTCAATCTATATGGTTCTTTATTCAAAAAAATAGCTCCAGGAAGCATATGCATACAATGACTTATACTTCTCATTGCAGTAAACCATCAGGAATATCCTCTGCAATAATCTCCTTGTATTCATTCAACAATTTCTCAATTTATTTTGGCACTTGATCTTCACTGTCTTCTGTCGCTCAACATTTACTATTTTCTATCACTCGATATTTACGAATTATAGCAAAATATACTTGATTCTTATTCATTTATTTCTCAGATTTATTCCTATTAACCATACAAAATTTCATACTATTACAGTTTATCTCATCTAGAACCTCAATCAAAGGTAATATTGTTTCCTTCTTTCCATTCATCCAAAGAGCATATTGATTCAATCTACCATCATGCACAACATTTCTATCATACGGCCAAGGTCTACCAAATAGAATATAACTATAATCCATAGGCATAATATCACACAGGACTTCATCAAATTAATTTCTAATCTAGAATTTCACAACACGTTTCTCACTTACCAACAACTTATTCTCATCCTTGATCGATGAAACATGATAGGGTTTAGGGTGTCTAAACCTCTATAATTGAAAATTTGTAACCAACTCCTCTAATGCCAAATTTTTTGAACTGCCACCGTCAACAATAACTTTGCAACATTTTCCTATCATCTGCCATCTGGTCATGAAAATACTTCTCCTCAGAATAGGTTCTTCATCCACTTGGTTATTACACACATCTCTTCTTACCATTAGGTTTTCTCCAGCCTCAAGTCCACTTGGAGACCCCTCAAGATATTATTGAATCACAACATTTCTATGAGTTTATCCATTTCCATCAGAGTGTCTACACTCGGAAGATCTATGTCCTTCTTTGCCACATCTTAAATAATTACCACTAAAACCACCTCTACCTCTTCCTCGGTAGGAATTCCTACCTCGTCGGTAAGAACTACCACCTTTCAACTTGGTCTTTCTTTTATCATCAAATTTCCGCTCAAATTTTCCCTTATCTTGTGCAAAATTATCACATTTTCCACCTTCATCATAGGATATACCTCTCCCTCTCTAGAATCTACCATCTTGACCTCTTTGTCTTTGTTCATACTTATTTTTCAAGATCTCCTCAGCTTTCAAGGCATATTGATATTCTTCTTCCAGACTATCCATTTTCAAAAAACTTATTTTATCTTAGATAACAGATCTTAGTCCATTTAGGTACCTTGTGACTTTCTTAACCTCATCATCCACATGTCTAGATCTGATGTCGAATTAATAGAATTCCTTAGTGTATTCCTTCACAGTCATGTCCTTTTGTCTAAGGTTCTGCATTTTCATCAACAAGCTAACTTGGAAATCAGTAGGAAGGAACTTCTTCTTTACCTTGTTCTCCATTTCTAACAAAGTTTTGATCTTTTCCTTTCCTCTTCTTTGTCTACCAGTTTGTAAGTGCTCTCACCATATTGAGGAATGACCTTTTAACCTAGTGACTGCAATTTTCACCTTCCTATTATCAAGAATGCTTTCAAACTCAAATAAATTCTCCATATCAGAGATCTAATCCAACACAAAATTAGTATCCAACTTGACATCATAAGAACAACTTCAACAATAGACTTTGAATCTACCCTAGACAATACTCTCAACAAGATTTCCTCATCTTGTTCTTCTGCAGGCTCTGGATTTGGTTCTGATGCTTCATCATCACTCACATCATCAAGATTTGTTCCTCCTCTCTGGATTATCTTCACAACATCTAATCTGGTCACAATTTATCTCAACATGTCCATTATGGCATTATCAGCATTTTCTCTTCCTTGAACCATCTTGACAGTTCCTGCAAGATCGTAACCCTCTATAGGATATAGGTCAAATCTATAGATCTTCCACCCTACAAGTGAATCCAACTTAGGGTTCTATACAATCCAATCCTCAAGGATCAAGTTTTCTCTGATACCACCTGGCGCAAGAGGCGAGCCATAGGTTTGGGACAAGGCACACCCAACTACTCGGCCATCCTGTGAGTACACACAACAAAAGAAATAACATAGAGAACAACAACAAAGAGAGAAGGAACAACAAATATATCTTTTATTGATTCATGCAATTACAACATACATGCCTGCTTGTGAGGCCTTCTAGGTTATGGCCAAAAAGAACTACAAAATCCAGAATTAATTTATCTTCTACCTTCTCATATCATCATCTTCTACTTTCTCTACCAGATGATTCCCCTTAACCTACTCCTAGACATCCCTACTTATATTTGTCAAAAGTGGCTTAAAAAGATGGAAGTTTGGCCACCAACGGTCCACACACATCCCAAGACAAGATCCAAATATTAATTGCACCATCATAAATTAAATTCAGGAGTCAGCTTCAATAGAAACCAAACACAGACAAGCTCGGTCAAGAAGAACCAAGCATCAAGTTCACTTGGCACAAAAGTAATGCTCAGGTAACACTGGACAACTCGGCACAAATAGGAACTTGGCTAACACTGGATAGCTCGACACGTACTACAACTCGACAAGAATTGCAACTCGACATTAACTGGCAAAATGAACAAAGATGAGAAGGATAGCAAGGCAACCAGGATGCTCCTGCATCACTATGTTAATTTAGGAGATCATGTGGAATAAAGTATTGTTACACTCTCTATTAGTCTATCATTCAAATAGTCACATTTAGCTTAAAAAATCATACAAGCTCTTGGACATCAATTGAATGTTATAAAATAGATCAAAATAAATTAATACTATATCTCCAACCATGTGTTGGCATCAATGACAATACTATACAATTTATGCATTGTCATCTAGAAAGCTCACACTTAGCCTAAGCCACAATTACATAATCAGTTAAAGAAGAATAAATCCCGAACGAACATTAAACTTAACCCCATGTCTAAAAATATTAATCATGGGAAATAATTGAGAGTGTAAACATTTTATCCTACCATTCGACATGATATACTTCACTAAAACTAGTTCCACATCCTTGCATTCAACACGAAGATCCTCCCTAGTAAAGTTATTCTTCAAACGAGAGATGTTCTCTTGAGCCATTGAATAACTTTTGAATTTTTTTCTAATCACTTTCAATTCAACAATCATCTGAGTATTAGATACAATAGATGACACACACACATATTAAAGAAAAACACAACTATAGAAACTTAGCCTTTTCCCTAGAAATGTAGAAATATAATGATCAAGGAAATGTATAACCTCAGTTTAACTAGAAATGTTCTCCTTAACCAACTAATGCCAAATGAATCTATCTTATTTGTAGATTTCACAATTATCAAGCTCTATTTGAGACAAATTGCCTCACTATAAAAGGGCAAGAAACAAAAAGATTATCAGTATTGGCAATATTCTTGATATAGCAAATAGAGCTGAAATTTAGAAGATGGCAAGTGATAAAGGGAAAGACAAAATTATTTCCAAAAAATAGAGGACTTAACATTGAAAAATAATTAAATAAAATGATGGAAAACCCCATGGTGAAAATGGTAGTACAAAAATATTTATGTTTCATGAGTGATTTAATTATGTTGGATAATGACATTAACAACCCCTAGGAGATTGTGCAGGGCTGTTCATTTTTGGAAAGAAGTGGTGAAGAGACTAAGGTTTGCCAACTTATTCTCCACCCTAAGGGTGTGACTGAGTTTGATATTTTCTATACACAACAAACACAATCAGATTTATAAATAAGATCTTTTACAGTCCGGCCTGACATGCGTCCTCACAAATCATCATGATCATATTCTTAGAGTTCCCTTCAATGATGATATTGTGGAAACCTTTTCCTTTAGCAAGAGATGTACCATTGAAAATTACTATCATCTCAACACAATTTGAGGTTTGAATTCCTAGGTCATCCACATAGGTCAATTTCAAAATTCCTTTATCATCTATGATTAAGGCACTCCTACCCTCTCAACCATGGATCCCTTTGGAGGAACTATCAAAGTTTAACTTAAGCCATACAAGGTTACGTGGAAACAAATTTTTGTGAATATATTTTATTAGTAGCTTTGATAAAAGAAACCTAGTATTTGATGAAAGAAACAAGCATACTGAAATCAAATATCATTTCATATGAGAACTAGTTGAAAATTGTGATATCAAAATTAATAATTGTAGTTTTGAACAGTAGCTTCCTAACATTCTAACATTTTTGCAAAGCCTTTGGATAGAGAATGTTTTAAGCACCTAAGAGAAAATTTGAGTGTTGTTGAGTTGGATGAAAATAAGAGACATTTGATGGTTAGAATAAATTGTGAGTATCAGAAAGTTTAATTGTCCTGGGCCTCCCATTCCCACGTACTTTGTTAGGAACAACCACTAGAGGTGAAGCCTATAAAAGATTTGCATTGGGATTTCATCCTCCAATTCTCTCCTAACATGTATAGGAGACAAGTAAATTGTTTTTCTGGACAATGAATTGGTGGTAGGTAGGTTTGAATTTTGAAACTGTGGCAGAGAATTTTCAACAGCGCCAGACAAATAATAATGTCAACGGATGGTTAGTCTGGTGAGAAGAATAGAATGTGAATAGCAGTTCTCAGCAGTAAAGAAAGGAATGTTGCGGCACAATGTGAAGTTCCCCATGAGTAGTAGGATTTCTGAGTAGAAACAAAAAGATTTCTAGTAAACAATGATCCTATTACCCTTGATCTTCCAACTACTGTAGCATTTTATTCCTATGAAACTTATATGCACTTTGATTATAGGCAGCAATGATTAAATTTTAAACCATTATGTCAGCTGCTTTTCTTTTTTTGACCTTCAATAGTTACTGTCTATTTTATTAGCTATGGATGGTATTCACATCTTTCAAATGGCAATCGAGCTCTTTTTCCACAAAATCTCTCAACATGCTCTTAGCCTAGCAACGATACCACTTTGACATTGGGCACAAATGAATGTTGTTTGTTTTACCGACAACAGTATCTATCCACTTTATCAGCTATTAATAATATTTGTGCCTTAAAAACAACAATCTAGCTCTCCCAACTTGTTTGTATCCTCTCTCGGATAGGACCTTGATAGTGTGTAAAGGCACAAATGAAAACTATGGCTTGTAATTTATTTTCTTGCTTGTCAAAACAGTACTTTATCAGCTATTAATAATATTAATCTTATAAAAGCAATGATCTAGCAGTCTCAGCTTGCTCTAATCCTAGCACTGATAGCACTTTGAAAGTAGGCAAAGGCACAAATGAAATATATAGTTTGTGATTTATTTTCTTGCGTGTCAAAACAATTTAAATATGGCTTTATTCAGAGTGACTTTAAGAGTTACGTAGAATATTGCAGACCATAAATTGACGTTAACTTGGGTTGATGTTTTAGCTAATAAAAATAATTAATTATGATACAATCCTTGAAGGCTAGCTTATAGAAATTACCAGTAAATAACAAAACACAACTCAGAATTTTTCTTATCACAATATGAATACATTATTCTCCATAATTAAAGTTCTAATAAATGCGATCCTATATGATGATCTGTCATAACTTCAAGTAGTTTTATTTATAGTGTCATGACACTGGTTAAGCATTATATGTTGGGGGGTGTGAAGCCCAACAGTTTCCTTTTACATCATATTTTGTGTTTATTCGACTACTTCATGAGATATGAAGTGTCTTCATGGTAATTTATAAATATTACTGCTGTTACATTTCATTTTGTATTGAGGAAGTTAGTAAGAGATTTTTCTGCAAGTGTGGATGTAGGCAAATCACTGAACCATGATAAAACTCTGTGTTCTTTTGTTCTTCTTAGTTTAAAAATTTTCTTCTGTATTTTTCATTTCTTTTCAACTTTTACAATTGGAATTAAAATCTATTAATTTGAAATTTTGTGAGCATTGTCTCTACTACAAGCAGAAGCGGGTCAAACTTATTGAAGACCAATAATGAAAAGAAGGGTGCACCTTTGGAGTTGGTTCATTCGGAGTCTTTGGACCAACCGAGAGAACCTCCATTGGAGGCACTAATTATTTTGTTACTTTTCTAGATGATTACACTCAAAACGTATGGATTTATATGTTGTCCAAGAAATTAGAAGTATTCTCTAAATTTTAAATTTTCAAAGCTCCTGTTGAAAATCAGATTGGACACAAGATTAAGTGTCTAAAAACTGATAATGAAGGAGAATTTTGCTCTTCAAAATTTGACTTCTTTTATGTAGATAATGGTATTCACAGAATTAAAATTGTTCCATTTACTCCTCAAGAGAATGGAGCAGCTGAAAGATTGAATAGAAAAATACTTGACAAAGCTCGCTGTATGCTTTCTAATGCTGGTTTGGGCAAGAAATTCTGGGTTGAGGCATGCAATACAGCAGTCTATTTGATCAACTCGAATCCTTCACCTATGTGGGCATTCCTTGCTTGCTCTGACCGATTCTTAGCAATAGTTTGTTGTCCATTTTGTGAGCAACATTGTTACCATGCATTAACTTTTTATGACAGCTAGAATAAAAACTAAAGGATCAGAGGAATGCAATTTGTCCATCATGGACAAAGTGAACCTAGAGATTTTTTGTTTACAAGATTGAAGATTGAAATTATTGTTCTAGTTTCCTTGTCTGGTTCTGGCCCTTTTTTGTGAATATGTGACTTTTATATTAACTTAATAAGAAAGAAACTATTCATCAAAAATTATAAGGTAAAAGGTATGACTTCGGCCATTTAATAATCAGCAGAATATACAGTCTCAGTAAAGTGGAGGAAAAACATTTAATAGTTTTTATTAAAAACAATATATTAGTTTTTAATTAGACGTGGCTTTTAAAAGTTTTAGAGCCTCAAAACTTATATTAGAAAAAAAGGTATTATAATTACCAAACCAGAGGATAGGAAATTATACTTATAATGCCATTCATTTCATTTGGCCCTTCCTGCGTCCACTTGTTAATAATGTTAATAGCGAAGCCCAACCGTTTATGTTTCCCTCCAACAGTGGCTGTTGACCTTCTTGTTTGAAGGCTCTTTTTTATTTTTGGTAGTATTTAATATTCCTTGCTGCTGCTGTACACATCACATTATTACATTCTGAGATTAATAAAATTTCCCTGCTCTTCAAAGCGGATTTGGGCAAATTGCTGAACCACTATAAATTTCTGAGGTTTTCTTCTGTTATTTTCATCTGCTGTTTTCTTTTTCAGTTCTTCTTCAAATACAACCCACCCGGTTGGGGCCTAAAGGGCCCAACAACTTCCTGAAAATAGGTGATGAAAATATAGAATTTCTCTAAAAATGATCAAGGCTTACGTTGAATAGTTTTGAAAGTGTTCATTAAGGATCAAGGCCTGGATGACTCATTGGCTTAAATGATACACTGAACTATAAAATAGCCAATAAACATCACTTATCACCATGCTCGACTGCATGAAGTAGATTACAAATAGATTTTAAAGTTTCAAAACATTAACTTTTATTTTGTTTGAAAGAAAAATATTTGTGTATTCGTTTAGGTTTTGAAGAGTTTCAAATTTTCAATTCTTTTTAAGTATTGAATAATATTTATTTTAAATAAAAAAATTTTGGTTTTATGTAATGGAATGTATTTTTTATTACTTTAATGTTTCTAATATTATTATTAAATTTTTATTTTTTTTTAAAAGGTAAAAATGGCAGTGCCATTAGAGCTTGTATATTAAAATAAAACTGTTTCAAGGCCTCATAAGGGAAAGAAGCAATATTATAGCAAGGGAGAAACAGAGGAAAACAGGAAGAGGGCATGAACTTTACATACGGTATGCATTTTTACTTTGTCAAAATCCGTTACCACAGAAACAACAGGGATCGCTGACCATGCCGACCCAAGATACAGAGAATATATGTTAATGGGGGCTTAACCTCTATGGCCTGCCTTAAGAGTATTAGTATCTTACCACCCAGAATAATACAAAATTGACAGTTTCTTACTTGTAGACCATTACGGCTGCTGCTGTCGCTTTCTGTGCCGTTGCCCGCTTCTGCCTTGGGAGTTTTATGATGGTGCTAGAGATAGCACTGATGGGGTAGACTCTGAGAGGCCAGATTCGACATATGCTATGATAGTAGACAGTCTTTCAAAGAGCAGGAATGCTTTGGCCACCATACCATTGGGAGAATATCCATTATTTTCAACACTTCTTTTGGCATCAGCGTCTGGTCTCGCCCTTCTAGTGCCTGCTTGAGTATGTCATACAGCTTCGCACACTCTTTCTTATCTTCTAGCTGCTGAGGAGGAAAAAGGCCCCCAACCCACGCTTTTGATCCCTATAGGTTGTATTTTTGTAGTGCAATGTGGATTGCCTCAGCCGTAACATAATCAGGGTGAAGCACTTTGCTAGCCATATCTAAGAGTAACGTATAATCAGGTAGCATGTCATACCAATTAGAGAGGAATACCGAGATGACCTGAGAGTGGTAGATGTGCCTTGGCGCATCTGGTAGCAGTATCTCATCCCCTATGATGCCTTTTATTGCATCCAGTATTTTTCTCGGCAAGACCTTAAACATCACCTACATCTGCCTATCCACGTATGGCCCTGAAATGGGGTGTTCCCAATTCTTGACATTCAAGCAGATTCGTAGATTATGTTCATGGTAGCCCATTGTGTATTTTCAGCCTGGTAACTTTTGAAAGGAAACTAGGTAGTGGTTTAAGTGGAGGGATTAGGTATTTAAACTAGCCATTTGCTTCTTTAATTAGCACGATGCCTATCACATGGGTCTGTCCTATATAATAACTCTGTTTAATTCCCACGAATTCCATATTTTTAGAGATATTCTCTCTCTTGTGGATTTGGGCATATTCGGACGTAGAAAAGCATATCGTAGTTTCCATTTAATCCCCTTGTGTTGATGATATTTGGCTTTCTGAGGAAATGTAAATACTCTGTTATAAGTCAGAAGGACAAGTATGTACTAGGGATGCCAGCTCATCTTTATTTCATGCGATTTTTCTTAACACCTTAAGTTCACACCGCTTCTTGACAGGGCATTGATGGCCCAAAAATGTGTTTTAGGAATTTTTTGTAGATTGCCCCGTGAGAGCGCACAGGCCTCAATTCCCCATAGGTCCTTTTCGTACCCTACCCTGATTTCATATCCAACATGATTGATGTGTTGTATTTGGCACAAGTGGGATGATGTAATTTCTTACTACTCTGCCCTAAATACATATCCTACATAGTGGTTGTGTTTTATTTGGCACATATGAGATGAAGTAGATTTCTCTTTTCTTCTGTACTTGAGACCGCCGATAAACTAGGGTGAAAGGCTTACATCACTTCCTCCTTAAGAAGTTCTAGTACTTCATTTACTTGTACTTGGACATGGTCCGATTCCCAATATTTGATTCATATTATTTTTGTAACTTTTCAAAGTATGAACCACAGTATATTTGTGACCACTGTTAAATTAATAACATATTTTCTAATTCATCTTAACTCTATATATTAATCACTAATATTATCATATTGTAAGAAATGTAATTCGGACAGAGTTATCCTCCACCAAGGCCTCCTCCTCTGTCTTTTCCAGTTTCACAAAACCATATGCCCTGCACCCCAACCCCCTCTGATTATTCAGATGATGCCCCAGGAAAAGCCCGCTGAAAAAGTCGAAAAGACCTCCAACTCCTCCTCCTGGTCCATCCGTATCACCCAAGGGCCTACGAAGTCTGAGAAAAAATCCTGTAAAAAAGTATTAAGATCCCCACCCATAAGAAGGATGGCTTGGCAGACTCTTATGTTTCGGACTCTGTGGATTGCATGGAAGAGAAAGGGGCTGACAGCACACCAGAGACAGATTTTAAGCCAAAAAAACAAAAAATTATGGAAACCCTGGTCAATTTAGAGGTGGACCTAAGCGGCTCTGGCCGTAGGAGGTCTAACAGAAAGAGCAATGCAAAATCAAGATGCTGGAAACGGCCTCCAAAGAGCTCTCCCTGACTGAAAATGTCTTCCACTCCACAAATTCTAGAAAGGTTTCCTCGGAAGGCTATATGAGCCCGACTGCTAATACCCCCTTGACCAACCCCCAGAGAACTTTGAGTCCTACCCCACCCCAAAGCCCCCACTGTGACCCCCAGGTTAAACCCCTCTCTTTTGGAATGGAGGGAAAAAGCAATTTCGCAGGCACTCTCAAAAGTAGGTTTGTGAATATTGACAAGGAAATTGCAAAGATCAAAAAGGGTATGCAGGACCTGGTGGAACTCTACAGGAAGACAAACAAATTTTCTCTGAAGGTGATGCATGCCTCGGCGTTGACCCTTTGCAACGTGCAGGAGAAGCTGGCTGACGGAAAACTGGAAGCGAATGAAGATAACAAAGACCTGTTTCTGTTCCTCCAGGAGGAGTGGGCGAGATCCCTGCTATCCAAACAGCTGGGAGAGAAGAATTAGTTTTGCTGCCTATGGTTTGGGTTTTTTTGGTTGGGTGTGTCCCTCGGTTCCCCTGCTCTGTTATGGGGGTTAATGTTAAGTTTAGAATTTTGATTTGGTCGAGCCCTGCGTGGCTTAGTGACAATACTTTTGAAGACGCTGTTGTTAGTAATTACTCTGATTTTATCTTTTTAAGTAGAACTGATACTTTTATTTTTGATAGAGGCAGAATTTTTAATGTCTGTGATAACCTTTTAATCTGTTGTAAGCTTCGGCTAGTGTCATTAATATGCTATTAATGTGCTTCTAGTCCCCTGTTCCACGGGCCAGCACCTCTTGCTGCTTTTTCTATCAAAAACAAATGTAATATTTTAAATTGTATCATTGAAAACTTTCACACTCACTATAGACTCACTTTTATGGGTGTCTCTCATAAATAGCAGGATAGTTGAGAATAATCCGAACTCCCAACTACAAAGTCAATATAGTTTGTTTTATCTATTAAAATGCCCAAACAAATAGAAACCCACGAATTGCTTAAAAATGCATTTGCAACATCCAAGCAAACTTTTCATTTAAAAATGAATGATTTATTTTGACTTAGAATAACGAATTTAAATCTACGTGGCACATGTGCGCAAATAATGCTTCTTTACAAAACATAACTGTGCAAAACGTAACCTTCTCTGCAACACGTCCCCCAATGTGCTTCATGCAAGTTTTAAATCTTTATGCTATGTTTCTGTGTTTTGTCTCAAACTTTTATTCTGCTCACTCTCTGCAGTCTCCACTATTTGCCAGCGCACTTAGTCTTCTTGCACCAATTCTCTCTGTTTGGAATTCACTTGTTTCATCTTCTTTAGTCTATCTTTTCTATAAGCACTTCTTTCCAGAGTTCATTTATTTTCCTCTGTCAATGATACTTCACTTGGTACGCCCTTGTCTCAACCGCATTCACATTATGTTTAAATCTGGCATATCCACCACACAACTTTTTGTTATTCACTTCACTACTACATACCCTTACATTCCTTGCTCTTCTCTCTTCGTAACTTCCATTCCATGTAGCCATAAGTACCCATTTTCTTATGTAGGGATGTATCAGTCACTCTCACTGCCTCCTATGATCTCCATGTAGTTGTTTTTCAACATTCCTCCCCAATCCTTCGACTTCATCTCCCTTCTTTCCATGCCTTTCCGGTATTTTCTATTGCATTCAGTCGAATAGTAACCACCTTGGGGCGTTTTGTCTTCCATATTTATCCCAGAACCCTCTCCTCTTTCACAGTTCGATGTCTTTCCCTTACTCCCCGTTTAATAATTCAAAACAATGTACTGTTTCTAAAAAAGCGCATTGGTTTAAAAGTTGGTAAAGCCTTCGCAGAAATCCGTTTTCAATTATGGGTGACTGGGTATTCGTATCCTGTTCCAAAACTCCAATTATAGAAGATGATTTGTGGGTGCTAGCAAACATTGTGGAGATTGGCTTTACACTAGCCAAGTACATTTGCTTAAAAGATCCCTATCATCACATTCCATGAGACAACATTTTTCTGAGACTTTTTCGTGTAAGGCATTTTAACCTCCTTACAATACCATTCTATGCATATTTTGCTATCATGAAATTCCACGAGACCACATTTTCCATAGGCTTTATATTTAACTGTACACGGGCCTTAGATATGCTTCCACATTTTGCATACATATCTCTGAGGATAGTTGCAAATCTAACACCTAATAATGGAGTCATAGCAATTTATGAGATTTAGGAATTAATGTCATAGAGTTATATTTAGAATGAAACTCTTGAAAAGATGGACTGATGTCAATGATCATCAAGCCAAACCAAAACTAACAAACAAATCTAAAAATGTTTCTGGGCAATGTTGATTGTTAGATTGCTTGGATGCTCTTGGATCATTGTATCGTTGATTCGTGACTTATTGCGCTCAACCAATGATCAAATATGAAGGTCTTGCACAATCCTAAGCTCACTGACAAGTGTTTTGGCATAGAAAGCCAAGACTATGAAAGGTAACTACATAGACCTCCTAGACTAGGGCATAGTCTAAGAGTCTTTTTGGACTAAAATTTGAGCCTCTAACAGTCAACAAAATTTGAGCCTCTAATAGTTTAAGTCTTTTTGGGCTCCTTGATATCGGTCTTCTTAAACAGCTAAAACTGAAAATTGCATGTTGTGTATGAATATAGCACCCTCCCCCTAATTTGAGCATCTCCTTTCATTAAGAAAACATCTTTAAGGAACTTGAGGAGAAATTTGAAGTCAATCATTCATGTTCACCAATCATGATCAAGTCTATGTGATCCTCCATGAATAAAGGAATGCATTAACCCCTATCAAGAAACATTAGGCTTTGTGAAAGCCTCAAGGTATGAATCTGATAGAAAGTGTATCATTTGACGATTTCAGCAATTCTATTAAGATTTACAGCCACTTTTTTTTTGGATTAGAAAGGGGCCGAGGCCGATAATTTGTATTAATATTAATAAAGCATGAAAGCAGGAAAGCAGGAAACATGAAAGATGAAAGATAAATGTGTCATGGTTCATAACCCAATCCTACCGAGAGGATTGTGAACCCAAAAACTAGAGAATTCGGGCTCTTCCCAAGTTCATAATAATTATATTGAAAATCCAAAAGAAATAATGAGAGTTTTGGATAATTCTAATCCTTGGTTAACTTATCTCTTAAGGTTCAGTCAGAGGGAGAGGTGGTGTCATTTTAAGTAGTAGGGGCAGAGTTCGATTTTGAACTCCCATGCAGCTGTGAGTCCCCACTGCCCTCCATAGAGATTTCCTTACATGAGGCATCCTCGAGCTCAAAATCAACCGCCGCAGCCGACTCCATTCCATCAGTGTTTTCGGGATCATCCCCCATTTCTTTCTCTGAATCTTCTTCTTCTTCTTAGTCTTCTTCCATTTCCTCCCCTTCGATGTCTATATCAGAAGAGATTGGGCTACGCAATCCATCCAATTTCTCATCATATTTGAATTGGTAAACCCAGGGGAGATTTTCATCTAAATTATCTCCATACAGGGCAAACCGACCGTCCTCTATTCCCAAAAATTTGAACACAAAATTAAGTCCTCTTCTCATCAATGTGAGGCGCACCTGTTGATCCTCCCATTCCCATCCCCAGAGGATAAAGAGATGGCGAGGAGGCCCTGCATAGAAATTCCTTCATGCACCTATGGAAAATCTGGCAGAAGGTTGTCCTGTAGTCATGGATGTGGCTCTATCCCAAGGAAAGGGAGTAGTCAGGTCCCCATCAATATTAAGGACCACGTTGTGTAAATCCATGATGAATTTGCCATACAATAAGCTGTCACACATGTCCTCTGCTAAGTTTTTGTGAGCCCCTGCCACTAGAATACTTGCGAGAAATCCTGCACAGATATCAAAGAGTACCCTATATATGTGATTTGTGTGAAGAAATTTGAATCCCAGAACTTTCTTTACCGCATGAAATACAAGAGGATGGTGGTAAATGCAGACTTCCGAGAGATGGTTGAAAGAGACGGGAGTATCAAAAGCTACCTAGTCTACAACTGCGTCAAATTTAATAGGAGTGTCCATACTGATGTGTGCAACAGTGTTGCTGGAGAATGAAAGATAAAACTGAAGAGCCGCTAACAATCTATACATAGACCTCTGGCTTGCTATAATGCAAAAAACTCTAGGTGTTAAGCATAAGAAGAAAACTTGGAGAAGAATGAAACTCACTGAACCCGAGATCTGCCTTCAGCAATGAGTGCCTCGTTGCCGCATAACTCTGATAAATGTCATTCCTTACTACCACCACTTAATTTGTATTTTCTTCTTTTAGATGTTCCTATCATGGGTAAACTCTATTTTGTCAATCATTGCTATTGTAGAGCTTAATTCCTACTCAACATATGACTTACGAAAAATCCTTATCGAGAAACAACATTTTTCTCTTCTTTTCCACTCTGGTTTGAAATCCAACTACCAAAATTTTGAAAATTTGTGCCGAGGAGATGTGCAAAGGAGATTGAGAGTTATAGATCTAGATTTTGAACACAAAAAAATACATGACCTATATCAATCAGCACACCCAACCGACATTTTTGGTTGAGTTTTGTAGGAAGTAATCTACAAGCCTTCCTAATTTAGAATTTAATTTTTTAGCTGATTAAAACATCTGCAAATCTAGGGAGCCTAGCATAATTGACATACATTTACACATTTTGATTTTTATGATAGACTTTTTTTTAATCTAATTTCTAGATATGTTCTGCCATGTTATCTGTTTTATCTATTTTTGTATATTTATGTTGGACCTTGTTGATTTTGCACATACATGGTTCTTGCATCATCAATTCAGTCATACATAGTCATATCCAATCAACCATAAAAGAGAAGGAGAAATCATAGTGCTCAACTCTCCTAGAGGACTAGACATGAGCCAAATTGGTTGTTCCTGATGCTGAATGAGTCCTCAGTTTGCATTTCTATTTCTATGGTAATATCCCATTTCTACCACATTTGAAATTGTAAATTGTTGCTCCAAAATTTTCATGCTACATATATCCCTCATTTTGTTGTGTATGATTATGCATGTATGTCCATGGCTTTGGGATCACTTCAAAACAATGAATTTGACTTTCCTTTATTGGCTCTGTTTTATAGCACATTTTCTAGGACTAGGTGTAATTTTTGTACAAAAAACAACTCCATTTTCCTATTCCAATGTCTAGCATCGAGTAAAAAATAATAAAATAATTTCAAGGTTCCGAACAGTTTGAACAATTAATAAGTTCACTATGAAGAAGTTATGATCAATAATGATATGATGTATTATGTTGTTAGTATGCAACAATATGTTCTAGGACTTCATGAGCATCACATCAAGTCTTTATGTGAGATTCCTTGAGAGGGTTTCAAACTTGATATAATTTTTTCATTTTTAACATTTATATTAGGAAGTCTGGTTAAGGTATAGGTCTACCCACCTTGGTTAAGGTATAGGTCTACCCACCTTGGTTCTACAGAGCCTAAAGTAGGGGAGGAGGATCATAATCGATGACTCTCGTTCATTGGCTAAGACAGCTGAATAATTCCAGCATTGAGTAGGCAAACTCATAAGATTTTCAACCTGCTGTTTTGGAACCAACAGACCACATATACTATTTTCCCTCAATCACAATGCATATAAAATGACATGTCTTGAGGGCTTACAACCTATCTCCCACCTTTCCATTTTAAACCCCATCTCAACCCCTAGTCATGTCGGTGACAGGGAGAAAGGTAATAGGGGCTAAGAGCCCAGGCCCATTTAAATTAACATTTTTCAAAATTTTCTTCACAGAATTGCACAGAAATTTACCTATAATAATTAGATCTTTTAAAAATTATCTGTAATAATTTGGATTGCGAGGATTGAGAAGGCACACAGCATGGAGGAGCTAACCATCACTGCTTCAATTGGAAAATTGGTAAGATCAACCCTTCCACAAAATAATGATTTCAGTAAAAAGATTGTTCGAAAATGGCACGCACTTTCGAATCTGATTCTCTTCTATTCCCCCTCCGGTTAGAAGTCACTGGGTACTGCTGTTCGTCTAATCACAACCCTTATTTAGAATCATCAACTTCAACAAAAAGATTGATAGGATCAAGAAGTTATTCCAGGAACATCACTACCCGTACTGTAGTTTTGTTGACGGAGCAATCACAGGATTTACTATCTATATGGTCACCATTTCCAGCAAGTAACAAATAGGTTTGAAAATATTATTTAAGGTCAGGTGGGGTCAGCCTATAGCCGTCGTAACCGTTGAATTGCTGATGTCAAGTATGTAGTCGGAGCTTTTTAGTTCTTAATACTAATTAAAAGGCTAATTTCCATGTTTTTAAGTTTTTCTTTCCAGCCAAATCCTGTAAGCTCTACAAAGGGACGGGCTTTTTCTTTTAAGAATGCGGAAAGTCTGCATAGGAAGAAAAAAATTAAGTTCAGTGTACAGTAGATATTTTTAGAATTAAAACGCTGCTTTTATTTATCGTTTACTTTATTTATTAAATTTTGACTAGCGCAGTATGAGAGTAGTTTTCATATATGATGAATCGTAAGTTCTGTATATATCATTTCCTTTCTACTGTTTAAATTAACATTTAGAATGGCTTAGACAATTATTAGCTTCAAAAGTCAAGTTATTCCTTGGGACCATCATGTAAAATTTTATCTTTCTACCCATTTCTAGATTTAATGATAGTGATAATGGTTATTAGTACATTAAGATGATAACTTATTTTATATAGATTGTAAATAAACATTATAAAGAGTAAGCTGATTGGACCACTATCATATCCAATGATAAGGTACCGTAAAAAGATACTAAATGGAACAATGTTTAAGCACCATTCCATGTTGAAATGGTTGTAGTTAAGAGCCTATTATGAAGAATTGTAAGTGGAAGGATAATTTAGGATGCTTGGAAGACTTACAAAGATCTTACTTTAATGAAGGAAATAAGGTTGTGCATAAACAAACTAGGAAGCTTAGGCCTATCTCCGCTTACATTGGAAGGCAAATGATCCACTAGGCTCAAGGAGGCTCAAGCGTTGAGTGGATGCAATGATCTTTGGCTATTTTGGAAGATGATTATGTAGATGCACTTAAGAAATGCATGCACAAAAAGAGTATTAATTCATAGGTCAATTTCAAGATCAAATCTAGTAAGCAAACAAAGTTCTAGCCTATATAAACTAAATTTCAACCCAAAATAGGAGGTCGGGGGAAACCAAGAGGGTTAGGGGTGACCAAGAGGTCAAGGGTGAGTGTAGTCACCTTTGACCATGCACTTTTTAATGAAATGGTCATCAAACTATAGCTCTCGATTAAACCTTTTTATAGCTCCTCCACATGGGTGACACCTGTCTCTTGACACCAAGAAATGAAGAAAAGTGTTGTGGAAAGGAGGTTTTCCTAGGTCAAACTACAATCTTGTAATCAACCATGAAATTAAAATGAAATATATTTGAAGAGAAAGTGTGTTTATATGTAGGAGAGGCTTGATCGAAGAAACAAAATATTTTACTCCTTGATGATACAAATGCTCATGAAATGAGATCACAAGTGTTGATGCAATAACATAACTTGACAAAAATCTAAATAAAATCATAAAAGACATGCTTGCATGAAGGTTATTGAAGGTTTCTATAATGACGGATATGGTGGCACAAAAATCCTTTAATGCTTGAATACTTATTTTTTCTCCTTGTATGCTCGAGATCATAAATGCTTGATTGAAAGAATGGATGCTTTTAGTGTTTGAAAGCTTACCAAAATGAGGGAGGTGGCACTTCTTATATGCCCCTCCTAGTCATTTAACAGTGAAAATCTCAACGAATATTGACATGGATTTGATAATCCCTAAAACCAAAAAATGTTGCTTGATTCAAATTTGGTGCCAAATCTCAGAGTTAGGGGTGACTCTTAGGTTAGGGGTGACCTAAGTCACCCCAAACCCATCTAGTTTCCCTTCAGTGGCCATTACAAGCTTGAATTTAGGCTAGGGGTCCAATTTAGTATCTTTGTAACTCATATTTATGATCTTAACATGTACAACCACATGCAAGGGAACAATGTTTAAGCACCATATTTAGGATTTTGGCCAGGGGTCCAATTTAGTATCCTTGTAAGTCATATTTAGGATCTTAACATGTACAATTTAGGATCTTAACATGTACAACCACATGCAAGGGCATACAAAACTAAAGAAAACAAGGAAAAAACTAAATACCAAGGCTCCAAGTTGACTAGTTAAAGATACCTTGGTATTAAATATGTTGTGTGAAGATGGGACAAGATTCTATGATCCAACAAACTATCCAATTGTTTTATGCATATGAGATCATGGAGGGCAGAAAAGGGGAACCAAGAATTACATAGGCCAAAGAATTGTGTAATGCCAAGGGATTTATGTGAAGAGAGAAGGAAGATTTAAAAGAAATTTGTAGTAGGCTATTCAACTGGTCCTAAGAGAGATTTTGGTACACAAAGAGTCGATGGAATAACAATTTGTGTTATGCTAGTCAATTCATCTATAAAATCTACACAAAGGAGAGGTTAAATGGGTTAACAAGCTATATTGTACTAGTTCAAATAGTCCCAAGGATAACCAAGGAAAGCATTACATGCATGGAAATCCTCCTTAAAATAGATCAAAGGAGAGTCATTTGGACCTAGAAAGTTGTGTTATGCTAGTAGACTAAACATTTTTTTTGGTATAAAGATAACCAAATATTTTTTTAACAATGAGATCATATATGCCCCCTACCAACCTCCATTAATATGAAATTATAGGACTATGTTGAAATATTTAGGAAAAGAAGAACACTGGTAAACAACTTTAATACTGTGGATATTTTCATTAAGAAATAATGTACATGTAATCCAAGCCAAAGAGGAAATAGATCTTTCTAAGATAAGAAGCGATGGTTGTAAAGAGATGTCATTCAAAAAACATAAAGAGATCCTTATGAGGGGCACAAAAGAGTACGAAGAGATCCTTTCTCAAACACAATAACTTCAAGACATCTTTAACAAAAATAAGATCATTGACAAAAAGAGGGTAAGGAGAACAATAATTCACACCTTCCATGTCATGTAAAGAGATTCTTGATCAAGGATAATAGATTTTTAACTCCCCAAGTAAGGGATTTGTTTATGGTAGAGGTAGAATTGTGAAAAAGAAAGGGTTTGTTATCAAGGATACATAATTTATTACAACACATGAAATCAAATGATAAACCAATATCACTTAACCAAAGGAAAGTGGATATTTAGAAATGATATGAGATTGAAAAGATACCCTTTCATCAAAGGCGTAGAGATACATATAAGAAGAGATATTATGTATTTTAAAAAAGTATAATTACACCTGGGAGTGTACCACCATGAGTAAAACTGAGCCCCAACGGATAGGCTAACAATATCTCATAGTGTGTATTTCGGAGCTTCAGGACTTCAATGCTACCATCAAGAAGGTCTTTGAGGCTAAGAAGGAAGCAGAAGGAACTCTCCTGGAGTTTTACTAGTTCGAGTTGTTCCCCTATTTTTTTCTATTTCATTTTTTGGCTTTTGGTTGCCGGGGGGCGTAGCTGGTTTCTAGATTTTTTCTTTGGTTTTCTGTTTTGGTCCTAGGTGTTATGGGATGGGGCTCAGTCCTATTTTTGTTTAGTATTTTAAATGCTGTATATCTTTTTGTGATGGTTGTAAGGGGTTTCAGGTCCCCATACAACACGTTTTTACTAGCATTCAAAAAAATATCTCATAGTGTGGAACAACATAGTAGGAAGCTAAATGTTATTTAAAACAATTGTAATTGAAAGAAAACTCATTTTTACATATTACATAAAGGATATCATGATCCATGATTTTTTTTGAATTTTATAATGAAAATCTTGATATTCATTAGTAGTGTGGTCATGATACTATTAATACTTACAAGAGGTAAGATTCCCAAGAGCTTGTCTACATTTTTTTTTCTCGTTTGGGACCAGTAATCATCTTGGAATTAAGAAGAAGGGACAAAATGATTTAAACTGGTATATATAAGTCATAGAACTATTAGATGATAAGGGAGGAGATGGTGACAAAGGAGGAGATTGGAAACCTAATAACTCTTCCACAGGCAAGTATCATGTAGGTTTATTATGAGTCCCAATGCTTTATTTTATACATCCTAAACCATGTTCAAAATTATGAGTTAATATTTTATGAAGCAAGGGTTCAAAAATTGACACATTTGGCCATTTGAAAGCTCCAAAGTTAAATTTGGGATCTTTATACTCTCCCAAAAAAGGCGACATCAAGTCTAATGGCTCCTAATCATTTTTTGTGAGTTTTTCTTGATAATTAAGAGATAATGAATCAACTTACATATTTATGAAGGAATAGAAGAATGTTCCAATTGTAGGAAACTTTGTAACTTATGATTGGCTAAAATATTATACATTTTATTGTTAGAGATGAACCTTACACTATGATGAAGAGTTGAAGGGACCACATGTATAGTATGCAACTAAGGTTTCCATAGAAGAATATTATGAGTAAAAGTATCAAATATGATCTATGGATATGTGAAGTTAAAGTAACAAGACTTATCGTAACAGGTAAAGGTGATTGTACCTAATTATTCTCTAGCTCCATTGTCAGAGCCATGAATAGAGAGAAACATTAAGTTGGATAAGCTTGGGACCTATGTTGATTTTAGACAAGTACATGCTACAGAATTTAATACTAAATCCATTATCAACAAAGCTTCTTCTAATATATTTATTGTTAATAAGGACTACAACCTTAAGAGGATCACATTGATTTCGAACTTATAATGAAAAAAAATCATCTTTGTACAACACAATATTGAATATAGTTTTAGTTGTACTCATAAACTCCAACAAGGCTGCCATATCATTAGGTCCAATATGATTTCAAAAAGTGTCTTGAAACATTGTATATTTTTGGCGTGAATGTTGAATAAACTCTCAGAGGGATATCTTAGGAGGAGTAAGATGAAGTTTCTAAATAATATTATTCTCCATACCAAATTGTTTTAAACAACAAGAATGAGGAGGAAGAGAGGGTTGGGAAAGAGAAGGAACACTGGATTTTTTTGGTTGATTTGAGTGTTATATATGTGAGCTATTGCATGATAATTTTTTTAGAATATTTGATCACAATCATTGAGAGAAATCTTGATGACGGTGGAAAACAATCCGAGGCTTCTCACTACTGAAAAAATGGATACAATTAACTTGGTGAGGCTCTTTTTTGTTGAAGGTTTGATTTCTATAATGGAGAGCATCAAGGAAAGTGGTTATTTTATTATCCTCTTATTCCAAGATATCCTTATCAATAAGATACAATTTAGGAGAGGAAATTTTCATAAATGCTTAATCTCTAGAAGCGATGTAATGATGGTAATGTGATGTTGAGAAACCTGTTTATAATATCTCCCTCTTGCTCCAAAATATCCTCATAGGGGATATACATTTTAAGAGAAGGATCACCATCATTTTGTAATTGTTCATTTCTAAGAGGGATATTTTTAGGAGAAGTGTTCATAATATCTTGTACCACCAAATGTTCTCATGTGTGCGACAAATTTGGGGAGATGATATATTATGGCTATGCATGAAATGAGGAACTATGTGCCATCATATGCATGAAAGGGAGAATCTTTCAAATATTGAACAAAACATGAAATCAAACTAGAAAAAGAAGACAGAAACACCATTCATATAAAGGACTATAATTTCAAATAAGTTATACATGAATAACATGAATGAAAATACATACAAATTAGATCTAGGTACATGAAATGTAATAAAATATACATGAAAAGAAATTAATTTTCTACTTTTGATTATTTTGACAAATGTAATTATGGATTTTGTATATTTTTCCAATTGCATGATATATATCAAAAATATTATATAAATATAAGATAAGGAAATGCATACAAATCAGATCTAGAAATATAAATTAGAATATATATTTAAGAAGTTTTATTCACCAATATGTAATGAGGGAAATAGGGTTCACTAGAATGTATGAACAAACTAGGAAGATATAACCTATCTCATGTTATATTTGAAGGAACATGATTAAGTAGGATCAACGAGGATGAAGAATTGAGTGGAATTAGTTATCCTTCCCTATTATAGAAGATTGATATCCAAATGTAATTTAAAAATGCAATATCTTGTTCTTCATGGAGATAAAATATGTTATTTCTTATAAACCAAAAGACTAGATGCTGAGAAAAGTATTTTGTGACCAGACCTAGGAAGTGGAAATAGTTATTGAATAGTAAAAAGGAATTTTAATTTGAAATAAGATCTTAAGGGTGACCAATAATGGCCGAGGAAACCAAGTGGTCAAGGGAAAGTCTAGTCACCTTTGACCCTATACTTTTTTAACAAATTATTGTCAAATTGTAGATCTTGATCAAACCTTTCTATAGCTAATTCCACATGGATACTACCTATCTCATGCACATATAAAAACAATGATTTTTTTTTGGAAAGAGGTTTTGCTTAATTCAAACCCTATTTTAGATTCAACCATGAAATCAAAATAAAATTTACACAGAAAAAGTGTGCTAAAAAGGAGAAGAGGCCACATATGAGAAATAATATGTCTTGTACCTTGATGATGCAAATTCTATTGAAATGAGATTGATCACAAGTATTGATGCAATACTATAGATCCAAAAAAATATATAACTAAATTATGAAAGATATTCTTTCATGAAAGTTTTTGAAGCTTGACATAACCAAGGATATTGTATGACAAAATGACTTTCCACAATTTTATCCTTCTTCTTTCTCCTTGAATGCATAAGATTATAAGTGCTTCATTGAATTAATGGATTCTTTTCACATTTGGATTCTTACCAAAATGAGGGAGGTAGCCTTGATTATATACCTCTCCTACTCATTTTGACATGCAAAAGATAAAGGATGCTAGCATGGATGTGGGAATCCCTATAAAGCTAAATAATCATTTCTTGATTCAAATTTAGGCCCAAATATTGGGGTTAGGAGTGAAGCTTAGATCAATGGTGACCTAAGTCACCCCAAAGCCTCAAATTCACCCCTGATTGTTCAATATAGGCCCAAATTTGGGTTGGAGATCTAGTTTGATACGTGGATGTTGAAAAACATAAAACAAATGTTTGATAAGTGGAAATGTATACAAGAGGCTGAATATACTAGAATGAGAGATATATTATCAATAAATTGTATAGAGATAAAATTTACAATGATACACTCTTCAAGGCAATAAAAAAGGCTAACTTATAAAGCTTAAAATAGTTAAAAGACATTTTTTGAGAGTTTTACATTACAAGAAGAAAATAAAGTGATTCATTATTATGCAATAGTAAATCCTATGATCAATAATTTAGCTTCTCTTAGGAAATGTGAAAATAAAAATATTTTGAATAAATAGTTATTCAGGTCTTTAACACCTAGGCGAAACAATTTTACTATAGTTATTGAAGGAAGGAATGATTTCATTAGTCTTCAATTTGATTAACAAGATGGATATCTATATTTCGCATAAAGACAAAGTGATAGACTCTAATATAGGAGAAAATCAATAATGATTTACAATGTATAATTAATTTACAACTATAAGATAACACCATTTAAGGAAACATAAAATACAATCTTTTTTACCAAATTGAATGCCCCAAACCATAATTTTATTCAAATGGTTAGGAATCACAAAAATTCCCCTCAATTTGAATGGGACATAACCAATTTATCTATGAATCTACTTCTTTTCCTACATTTAAAACCATTTTGCCTATTTCTCATTCATGATATTTTTCTAATCTCCTATAGTGACTAACAAATTTAGATTGCTATGTTCCTTAAGCCCGTATAATACTTTATAATTTATTTTAATCCTATCTAGACTCACGTATGTCTGAACCCGAATACTATAACTCTCCTTTAGTTCTTTAAATAACATCACATATGTCTCCTCAGTAACTTTGTAATATTCTTTCCCTTATTTTCATTTTATGTTAAATATTTTATCCCCTCTTCATAGTACACATTCTTGTACACATCGTAACAATTATTTTTTTCTCTTATCCAATACTCTTTGTGTCTCCCTATCATAAGTGTTAGTGTACATGTTAATGTTATGCTTTAAAAATCTTATGTTTACTTAGAACATTATATTTAGTCGTATACAATCTAAAAAATTTAGGTACATCATTTATTATTTCTAAGAGTGGTTGTTCCAACTTATCTTTCTAATTGTGAAATTTTTCCTTCTCTTCTCTCCTACAATCTACTTTATAAGCATGGGGTCCTTATAGTATAATATACCACATTCTTGTGAATGCATTTGTTCCTTGACTAGTAAAACAACTTCTCTTGTCTAACTTCCTTTACTTATATAAAATTTATGTTTTCTTGTAGAGCAAGCTCTCAGGCTCATTAAGATGGTATCACAACAATTATGACCACAACCTCTTACTTATCATTTAGTGTTCACAAGGTTTGAAATCTAATTATGTTTCATGGTAAGAAATTTTGTTTAGCAATTTTTTTCCATTAATATTTAGAAAAATAAATTTTTATTATACATTTTTTTTCCAAATTGAAATTGAGAATTATTTTTAAAACCAGCAAAAATGTTTTGATTGGATATTGTTACCAAGAAGCCTAAATTTTGGTTAAGGAAACAAGATGTTTTGTGAGACGCCAACTAATAACCATTGTAAGGTACATTATTATTTTTGAGAGATTTGTGGTAGATTGAGTGGTAGTGAATCCCTAGCATAGATTATTAGTGGAGTGTAAGATCTTCTTCTAGAGGCACAATTTTTCATAGATCTAGCTATGAAAAAATATATTAGTTTGATTAGACACAATTATCTTAGCAACTTCACTTTTTTCTTTGGATATATTCCTCTTTCCTATATACAATTTGTGTAGGATACTTCATGAGGTTCATCCCTTTTCTTCATCTAATGACTTGTGTATTGATTGTATGGGTTTTTATTTATCATGTGAGTCCTTTATTATTCCGAGTTTTATGCATATTTGACCTTGGTTTTCTTTGAAATTTGAGTGTAATATTTCATCAAATTATGGGTATTACTCTCTCTACATTCATATTGGAAACATGGATGGGTCTAACTAAGCAGAGGATATCATATCTCTTTGGAACCTTATCCCACATTGCCATGTTGAGGAAGGTTTTAGTGTTTAAATATATCAACAACAATAGTTACAATTAGAAAAGGCTCCTATTGTATTTTTCTCTTATCACACATGCATTGGGATCATTGTGTCCATTGTTTCCTAACTATCGGTTTCATTATTTTTGTTGGAGAATATTTTACCAACAATAAATACTAGCGGTTGATTATGGATTTGATTTGTACTAGCTTAGTATTTATTCATTTTTATAATGTGGCCTTGAATTGGCATGAGAACCAAACATGTAATATTGGTAATCAACACCAAGGGCCCCAATTTCTTGCATCCTAGTTGATTTTTATGGTCACATGGAATGAATTGGGTCCATTATATTCTCCTAATGTGTACAAAATATATTTTCTCATTGAACACATATAATGCTTCCATAGAGAGTCTATATTTGGTGTATAAGATATCTTCATAAAGATACTTTGAACAATGAGCTATAATTAAGTGGAGCTAATTTCTAAATATTAATCGATTTTATGGTGTTTTTATATATCTTTTAGTTGCAACTTATTTTGTATTCTATTACAAAAATTGATGTTTGGGAATTGTAAATTTGTTTTGTATCCATTCTAGGGGGTGTATAGTACTTTTTTAATCCTTTGTGTGTGCCCTTGTAAACTATGTATAACCCAAGGATTGAGCTTCTAATTCCACACAATTATGACAAATAGAAGCTAAAATGTCACAATTATTGCAATACCAAGGTATCAAAAATGTTGAGTGTCGACCAACCTAAGCTCACTGAGGAAACTGACAATTTTATTCATCTAAACAAGCCAAATGAGGTGAAAGGGCTCATTGGTCTTTATATCATTAATAAATTATTAGTTAATATTGTTGAATGTAAAAGACCTAAAGAAGTATGGGATAATATTTAAGATCTCTATGTTAAGGTTGCTGAATTTATGATCTTGCAGTTTGAAGCTAATCTCATTTCTCTCACTCCGAATGGATTTCCCACTATTCAAAATTTAGATACATCGTTCAAGAAGATTTTGTCATAGTTAAAAGCATGTGTTTATTAAAAACATGATAAAGTATGTAATTATTTATAATTTCTAGTATAGAATGTGGAAGTTCATGAGCATGGCAGGAGAGCATCAGAGAACCAATGCAAGGGATCAGTGTGGTCAATCAGGGCTAGAGAACCAGGCTAGAGGATCTGAGTGGTCAGCCAGGACAGCAAGATCTAAAACATCAGCAGGACTCTTACATAGTACATCACCAAAAGGGTAAGCCTAACCTGCCACATTCTTCTTCTAGATCACTTCCGCATAACCAATGGTGTGATCCACACTTTTCCCTCTCCTTTTAAAACTCTTTCGAGGAGCACCCATTGTGCAACTCGCAAGACCCCGTATTCAAGAGTCATAGAATAAGGGCTTTCTATCTTTCCCCTTTCCTTAGAAGTACAAACAAAATAGTGTAAGAGATCAGGGTACACAGACAGAACATCCAGCATATATATCAATATTCAATGGGAAGGCTATTGTCCAGCCAGTGAAACCCTTTTTTGTAAACCCCAGATTCCACATTTTGACAGACCCCAAAATAAAGATGCACAAGGATTTACCTCTGAATAAAAGGATGCCCCAAAATCAACTATATCATTCTACCTTTCAAGGTATTGCTAGTTATGAGTAGGGGGAATCTTCTTTTCAGGCAGCAAGGAAGCCCTCGGCTCCCCAAAACCACTCAAGTACTAACTTTCAAGATGCAAATTTCAAAATGAATAATGGGTGGGAAAATTATTTAGATCAACAATGATTCCTTAAAACTCATAATGTTCATCAAATAAAGAAGAGGAATAGAGGTGCTCGTTTACTTAAACGGAAGCAACCAATCATTGACATCTACGAGGAAACGCCCTCTAGATCCCTAGTGGAAATCAGTCAAACCTTAGTGGCTAGCTCAGACATGCACATCCCTACCAAGGGCACTTAGTCAGGAAATGGGGCTATGGCAAAATTAATTCCTGTGGTAAAGAATACCAAAGCACCCTTCAATCCAAAAATTCTTAGACAGATCTGGCAACCCAAGAAAAATAAGGAGGCCTTCAAACACAACATTGCAATCAAGGATGCCACTCGAGACCAAAGTGAAGCACGAAAAATGATCAATATTTCTCTACTAGAGCACATGCTTCAAGGTCACATCGGCTGCCTTCTCTAGACAACCCTTATTGGTAAGCTCTCAACTAATATTTTGCAATTCTTAGATATTCAGGTTTGGACTTTTAAACATTGACAAGGTTTATTAGACATATTTAGATTGGAAGACGATTTTGGATTTTTTGTAGCTATATTTACAATTGAAAACCAGAAGAATGATATACATAAGATTAAAGGTTTGTTTTGCCATGGCCTGGGTTTGTACACAATGAACTGGTCACCATATTTTAAAACAGGTCTCACAACTTGCAATTTTTTTTCCCTTCCGGCTTGCATTTCCTAAGTTTCCTCTAGAATACAAGGATCTAGAAATTATAGAAGAAATTTCCAATCAGATTGGTATTTTTATTAGACATGATTACATTCCTTTCGAATCTCTGAATAGAGCCACCAGGGTTTGTGTTCTTCCGAACCAATCAAAGGACCTTCCAAAAGAAATTAAGATCAACACAAAATGGGGTGCTTGGATTCAAAAAATTGATTTTCAGAGCCCCGATAATGTTCAACAATTCCAAAATAAACTTGGACATCTCACATCACAATGTAAGAAAGGAAATTAATTTGAGATTCAGATTTGTGAAGATCAATGTTTAGATTCAATAATTTGTAGGATACGTGAAACAAATTAGCAAGCTGACAAGCAAAATATTACCCAGACCCAACAACTGACTTTAGCACCATCCACAGTAACATCATCCAATACATATTCAGTTAAAACATCTATATTTTTTTTCTTTGCATTGAGATACATCTTCATGCTGCAGGACAAAGTGAGTCAGGTTAAGGACATAGGATGAGAAAAAATAGAACTATTTGCTCAAAATATAGAAAATATTATCCATACTTGTTAATTTATGAAGAGTCCCCCATCAATTTTCCTGATATGTAGTATTTCTTCAATGAAAGAGCAGTTGTGGCTTTCAAAGCAAGGAACTACATGGACTCCATGATCACCAAACTGGCCTCTAAATTGGTTCATGAAGAAGCATTTCATAAGGAAAACAAAAAGATGGTAGATAAAAAATTAGTAGGTGATATTTCAAAGAATTCTCCCAAATTTCAAAGGGATGTAGAATCCAAGAAGGAAAATCTATCCACAAATAGAAAAAAATGTTTAGATGGATCAGAAGAAATACTTAATGAGACTCTTAGCATAGAGATCCCAACAACAGAGCACGATAATCATAGTAAAGAGATTTCAGTAGATCCACAAGGCCATCAAGGGGAACTAATGTTATTTTATTAACTCAATGCACTTGAAGACCACAAGGCACAATTTTCTCAAGAGATTAACGACTTGGACTAGTCTCTATTTGGGGTATCATACTCAAAGTCTGGGATACTTAGCTCAGATCCTTAACCTAACACAACAATAAAACATGGATCTTGAATATATTAGTGATATTGAGGAAAGTAAAGTACAAGATTAAAAAGAAGTCTAGAGCTTAGAACTCTGCATACCATTAGGTGGCTATAATCCTAAAATCACATTGTCTATTGACCAAACACCATTCAAAAAAGGGAAGGACACACCAACACCTAGAAAGAGGGAGAGAAAACCTAAATTCTCAATGACCAAGGTGGAAATAGCCGCAAGAATTCAGTCAACACTAGATGGAAAATTCTCCATTTCCAAAAGAGCACGACAAGGAGGTCTAAAGGATCTGCTTGTCAATAATGAAGATCACATCATGGAATTTCAAAGGCATAAATGCCTCTGACAAAAGAGATTGAATTAAGAAAGAGCTAGATTCTATGAGAGCAGATATCATATTATTGCAAGAAACAAAGCTATCTCAAGAAAACTACGATAAGACAATTGGAAAATGGGGCAAATGGTAGTCCATTCACATGCAGAGTAATGGAGCATCTGGGGGCATGGATATGCTATGGGATCCTAAAGAACTGCAAGGGAAGCTCATAGACCAAAATGACCACTATTAAATTCTGAATATCAATATTTTTGACTTATCATTTATTTAGATCAACGTTTATGGCCCCACGACAACCAATGACAAGAAGAGACTATGGAAGAATCTAACATACTATATTCAAGCTCAATCAAACCAACATATCATTATGGGGGGTGATTTTAACGCGATTCTTAAAGAGTCTAAAAAAAATGGTGGCATATGTCCCCCCATTAAACTATTCAAGACTTCTCACAGTTTGTGGAGGATAATAACTTGCTAGATATTGAACCAGTCAATGGGTCTTTCACATGGACAAATAAAAGAGCACAATTTTCTCACATTGCTGAAAGATTAAGAGATTTTACCTTCTAATAAGAAATCTTGGCTAGGAATGGATCAGATCACTTCCCAATTTCTCTAGACATCCAAGCTACCACAGTCAATTAGGGAATTTATCATCAACTAACGTTTAAATTTGAGAAAATGTGGCTTTGACACCCGCATTTCTTACCTCTAGTTCAGCAATGGTGGATAAGGTGTGAAGGCTCCAAAATGCATCAGTTCGCAGCCAAACTGAAACATATCAAGAAACACATCAAAAAATAGAATGAGGTGACATTCAAAAACAATTTCAAAGAAAAAGAAAGTGTACAACAGCAATTGGCAAAAATTCTTGACATGAAAATTAATCAAGGTATGGACAAAGATAATTTTGAGAAACAGAAACAACTTCAGCAAGAATGGGAAGAGTTATGCAAAAGAGAAAAAATTTATTGGCACCAAAAATCCTTAGAATTATGGCTAAAAGAAGGGGAAAAGAATACAAAATACGTTCATGCTTCAGCACAATAGAAAAGAGTGGCAAACCATATTTTTTCCATTAACAAAGCAGACAATGGTAATATGGTAATTTATGATGCAGAAGGGATACAAAAGGAAGGGGTTAGATTCTTCAAAAATTTACTTGCTCCAGCAAACATACCAATACCTGCAGAACAAAAACTTCAAGACACACTCTAAGGAATTCCTCCAATTACCATAGAAGCTAATAATTCAACACTAATCGCACCCTTCACAATGTCAGAAATTAGAAAAGTCGTACTATCTTTTACATTAGACAAGTCTCTAGGGCCAGATGGATTTACAGCCTTATTCTACCAAACATGATGGGATCTGATTGGTTGGGAACTTCTTGGAGTCATTGAAGAATCCAAGAAAAGTAGACCAATGCTAAAATACTTTAATACTACACACATTGTCATTATCCCTAAGATCAAAGTACCCAAAACTTTCTAAGACTTCAGACCGATCTCGCTATGTAACACAATATATAAAATTATCACAAAGGCAATCTATTTGAGAATGCATCATCTGATCTCAAAATTAGTCAACTAGGAACAAGGTGGCTTTGTTATGGGAAGAGATACTATGGAGGGTGCAATGGTAGCACATGAGGTCCTACAGTCAATAAACTCAAGAAAGTCTAATAACTTTGTTATCAAGCTAGATATGATGAAAGCTTACGATAAAGTAAGTTGGACTTTCCTCTTCAAAGTTTTCAAAAAAAATTTCTTTGTTGATTACTGGTTCAAATGGGTCAAAGCTTGTATCTCAGTGGCATGGTTCTTAGTGATAAACAATGGGGTCCCAGCAGGTTTCTTTCCTTCCATCCAAGGAATCCAACAAGGTGATCCCTTATCCCCAGTTCTTTTCATACTAATGGAAGAAGCTTTCAACAGATACATTAATGTTAAACATGATCTTTCTCATTGGGAAGGTACAAAAATAGGGGATTCTAATTTAGTTGTCACTCACTCTTTATTTGCGGATGACACACTACTATTTAGAGCATCTAATATCAAGGAAGAAATACATATCAAACAAGTTTTGGACCTGTATGTTAGAATGAATTTAGAATAACTGAGAGGGTAGGGGTGAATCAGTTATCCTCAGGTCTAGATGTACCAAATAAAACTTTCTATTTTTTAAACAATTCAGATCTACTCGGCAGTAGTAGCATATGTCAACAACTTAATCACACAGTTTACTGTTTAATGTAATTAGCTTGTAGAAACATAACAATAAAACAAACCATAAGAATTCACACAAGTTGATACAATTATTTAACGTGGAAACCCAATATGGGAAAAACCACTAGTAACATGCTACCAAGTTTCACTCTTCTGAAGTGAGCTTTATGAGGAGCCAACCCTGTGAAAGGTTACAATAACACACTATTAGGTGTGACCTGGTTAAGGGATTTAATCACTTGTCAGGAGTGGCCTTGTTAGAGGACTTAGAACATTGCACCTGAATGTCACCTTGCTTAGAGGATTTATACAAATGACTGTTAGGTCAACCTTGTTAAAGGATTTTAACTGATACAATGGTTAAAAAGTAATCAGTAGTTGTGATTTGATACATATAACTTACTTTGAAAATTCAGATCCAATTAAAGCTCTAATGCTAACTTATTGAGTGGCCTGCATTGTCATTTCAATCTTCTGATCTACTTGGAAATCCTTCAAGAAATCACACATGCAACTTTCTACTTCTATATTCAGCCTTCTCTACTAGGTCATGCCAATCAGTAAATCAACTATGCAATCCTCTTTCATATACACATGTAGATCAATCCATACATCCACACTTTAATGAATAACCCCTTGAGGTTATCATATACCCCTCTATCTAGGTCAGATAAATCTTTTCCTCTTAATCAAGATCGTAGATCTTACGTTAGGTCAGATCCAACGAATCATTCAATCATTACATTACATTTACTTCTCTAAAGTAGTGTCTAATTAAATCTTGAATCCATGCATTAATTACATTTATCCATACATTAAATGACATGGATCAATCTTTAATTATCTTTACATATCCCAATAAAATTGACTAAGTCGGCCAGATATCTCAAATCTCATTATTAATCCAAATACTGTAAGTCAACCAACATCTGTGATCTGCTTTGCAATCACTGTTTCCACTCAAAAATTTCATTGGTGCTCGGCACTGAACAAACTTTCTCAGCACAAGCCACACTTGCTCAACATAAAACAGCCATAAAAACTGTCTTTGAAAGATAAACAACTAATTACTTTTCCAGAGTGCCAACTGATCAAGTACCCATTTATTTTCCTTAACTCAACCATTCACTTGGTCTTCTAATTAAATCTTCTCCAGCAATCAATAGATATGGTACTCAAACAGATAACAATAGTCTCACTAGTTAAGGTTTGACATCAATGACAAAATAACAATTGCTTGCATTGTCACTTTCCAACAATCTCCCTCTTTGGCATTGATGGCA
>MU223317.1:5283583-5320604 GCA_018584345.1 Thuja plicata | reverse complement strand
GATATGGTACTCAAACAGATAACAATAGTCTCACTAGTTAAGGTTTGACATCAATGACAAAATAACAATTGCTTGCATTGTCACTTTCCAACAATCTCCCTCTTTGGCATTGATGGCAACACAAAATTTTAAAACAATGATTTAACAAGCATAGTTACCATACAATCCAAAAAGTCGCCTGTGTTCCTTGATATGAACAAATTTTCATTAATATCTTTAGCTTCATTTTGATTCTTATCTGTAAAAAATTTCTCCCTTTGTGTCTATAATCACACTATAATCATGTGTGTCTTGATCATCTGTAGATTCCCTCTGAGTAGATATTCACTTCATTGTTTTCAATAGTAACTTCGTCCTCTATATAGGTAATTTTTCCCTTAGGTAATCTCTCCCTCTTTGACAACAATGCCAAAGACTTTGATATCTTTACTATGTAGATCTTTAGTATCATGTTGATCATGTCATCTTGATTATGACTGATCTTATTTTTTTTCCTTGTCCAACTTCATAACTTTAGTCAGCATCCTAAAGTGTGACTTACTGTGCATCAATGTGTCAAGTATTTGAAATGTAATATTTGATGCAATAGTGCCATACAAAACTTAATTAACCTCAGTTAGGGGAATCACCCCCAATTTACCTCGCAAATACTCATGAGCATCCTTGGGTAGTGCCTTAGTGAATATGTCTACTAATTATTCTTTAGTGTTCACATAATCCAGTCTCACTTCTTTATTCTGAACTAGCTCCCTCAAGTAATGATACTTGATAGCTATGTGCTTTGTCTTCAAGTGCATAATAGGGTTTTTAGAAATATTAATGGCACCCGTGTTATCACAATATATGACAACTGGTTAAGTGATTTCTTCTTTTATGCCTTTCAGTAGTATCTTCAACCACAGAATCTTAGAATAGTTGACTGTTGGTGCCACATACTTGGCTTCAGTTGTATATTGTGAGGTGCAATTCTATATCTTTCTTGTCCATGAGATCAATCTTTTTCCTAAAAGCAATGCTCCACTAGTAGTGTTTTTCCTATCATCAACATTTCCAGCCCAATCAGAGTTAGTGTAAACTCTGAGCTCAAACTTGTCATTCTTCTTGTAGTATATACCATAGTCATCAGTTCCTTTCAAATATCTTAGAATCCCTTTTGCTACCATCATGTGAGTTTCCTTGGGGTTAGTAGAAAACTTTGCAACAATTCCAACAGTTAGGGCAATGTCAGGTCTACTATGTACAACATACTGTAGTTTTCTAATCATTGATCTGTAGAGTGTTTGGTTCACTTCTTTTGTGTCATCATCTTTTGTCAGCTTCTATCCAGTATCCATGGGTGTACTCACTGGTCTGGACTCTTCCATTCCAAAAAAATTCAGTATCTCCTTGATATATTTAGATTGAGTGATATAGATACCATTCTTTATTTGATAAATTTGTAAGCCAACAAAGAATTTTATCTCACCAAACATAGACATCTCAAATTTAGTTTGCATCTCTATTGCAAATGTTTGGCATAACACATCTTTTTTTCTAAATATGATGTCATCTACAAAAATTTCAGCTAATAATGTACCTTTTCTTTGCTCTATCTTCAAGTATAGGTTATTATTGTCATTGGTTCTTGCAAATCCAACCTTGATCAGATAATTGTGCAATCTCTCATACCATGCTCTTGGCACTTGCTTCAGTCCATATGGTGCTTTATGCAATCTGCAAACCATATTCCTTTTGTTTGGGTCAACAAAACCATCATCTTGCTCAATATACACTTCTTCTTCCAAGATACCATTGAGAAATGCAGACTTCACATCCATCTGATAAACTTTGAATCCTTTATAGGCTGCATATGCAAGTAAGGTTTTGACTGCTTCCAATCTTGAAACTGGGGAAAATGTTTCACCATAGTCAATTCCTTCCTCCTGTGCATAACCCTTGCATACAAGTCTAGCTTTGTTTCTTATCACATCTCCATGTTCATTCAGTTTATTCCTGAATACTCACTTTGTACCAATTACATTTTTATCCTTTGGCCTAGGTACAAGTGTCCAAGTCTTGTTCTTCTCAATTTGTTCAATTTCCTTGTTCATTGCATGTATCCAATCTTCATTTTCTAAAGCATCTTTCACTATCTTGGGCTAAAATTCACATAACAGACATGTTCCATCTCTCAACTTACTTTGTGTCATAACTGCAGAATCCTTCGATCCAATGATTTGATCAGAATTGTGGTTTCTCCTCACATATTTCACTAGAGTGGGCTCAGGCCTTGCTTCAAGTTCATTGTTTGTGTTCAGTTCTGGTTGATTCTGGGACTTGGTATCTCCATTAGATAGCTTGGAATTCACTTGATGTTGCTCGGCAACTCCACTCTGTGACTCGGCAAGTGTAGGATTTTTCTTGGCAGTAGGCTCAGCTAATGTATTAGAATCTACTTCATCTAGATATATGAATGATCTATAGCTTTCAGGCTATTATGTACTTTCAGCTTCATTCCTTTCTACAAACTCATGAATTCTAAAATTTGCACTTTCCACAACTTTGTTAGTAGTAGAATTCAAACCTTTGTATGCTTTTCTTTTCATTGAATAAATAAGGAATATACCTTATTCACCTTTAGCATCAAGTTTTCCATTTCTATTGTCCTTCAGTATAAAAAATTTTCTTCCAAATACTTTAAAGTACTTTACACTAGGTGCATAACCATACCAAAGTTCATAAGGTGTAGCATTTGTACTTTTCTTGACTTGTACTCTATTCAGGGTATAGACTGCAGTACTTACAGCTTCATTCCAGCATTTCTGTACAACATTCTTCTCCATCATTAGTTTTCTTGCATAGTCCATGATAGATCTATTCCTGCATTCAGCAATACCATTTTGTGGACATGTCCTGGGTGTAGACATCTATCTCTTTATGCCTCGGTCATTGCAGAACCTATTGAAATCATTAGAAATAAACTCTCCACCTCTGTCAGATCTTAAGCATTTCAAAATTTTGCCTATTTCTTTTTCAAATGTAGCTAAGTACCATTTAAATAATTGGAATGCATCAGATTTTTCATTGAGAAACATTACAGTCATCATCCTTGAATAATCATCAACAAACAAAATAAAATATCTAGCACCATAGTAGCTTCTTTCTTCAATGGGACCACATAGATCAGTATGGACTAATTCTAGAATTTCCTCTGAAGTATGTGTTTTACTCTTCAAACTAGACTTAGTCATATTTCCTAGTTGACATTGTTTACACATTGCATTTTCAGGTTTCTTTAACTTCGGTAGCCCTCTAACCCTTTTCAATTTACTTATGCTTACCAAGTTATAAAAGTTCACATGACACAACCTCTTATGCCATAACCAAACATCATTTTACTATGTAAACAAACATGTTTCTTTAGATAAATCCAGATAGAACAAGTTACCTTTAGTCTGAACACCACTTTCAACTAGTTCTCCAGTAGAGTCATAGATCTTTGCTTTTATGTGATGGAACTCAACTCTGTAACCAGAAGTGTTCAGCTGTGTAACACTCATCAAATTGTAATTAAGATCATCAACCCAAAACACATTATCACATCTGATTTTGTCAGTCAAGTTAATCAATCCTTTACCTTTAATGAGACATGGTGCATCATTATCAAATTTTACATATCCTCCTTTGCATTGGTCTAGGGTTTCAAACTTATCCTTGTCACCAGTCATATGATGGGAACAACCACTATCAATGATCCAATGATCACCTTTACTCTTATAAGAAATTAATGCAGTTTTCTCATCATCATCATAATCTTCTTTCATTGCAACATAAACAACTTCTATAGCATTGTCATCATAATTGTCAGTATCATTGTCAGAATTTTCTTCAGCAATATAACAAGATTTCTTACCTTTGTCTTTGTAATCCTTATATTTCCTGAAGTCTCAGTCATCCTTTCTATCTTTGTATTCCTTTTTTTTTCTGTCCTTTCTTTCATCTTTTTCATTCTTATCACGACATCTAGCAGCTATATGACCAATTTTATTGCATGAAAAACAAATGATAGGAAGTTTACCTCTGTATTTTCCTTTTCCTCTAGATAGTCTTTTTTCCATAAGTGCTTCGAGTTCTTCAAGATCATCATCAGTAATGTGACTATCACTGTTCACATGTTTCTTTCCTTTCTTAGATTTATTGAGGACCAACTGAGATCTAAAAGAAAAATCAATACCTTGTGGATTGTAGTTATCATAATTTGACATTTCAAATGCAGTAAGTCTACCTATCAGATTTTCCAAATTCAGATTATTGTTAGGAGTACATCTCAGTTCTTGAATTGTAGAAAATCTAAAAGCATATACAAGAAGTAGAGTTCCCAGTACCTTGCTCATAATAGTGTTCTCATCTGTTGTTCCATTAGTTCCTCTAATGGCATTTAAAACTTCTTTTACTCTACCATAATACTGATTAACATTTTCACCTTCTTGCATTTTCATTTCATCAAACTTACCTCTTAGACTCTGTGATTTAGCTATCAGCATATTTGTGTCTCCACCATAGACAGTTGCTAATTTATCCCACATTTGTTTTGCATTTTTGTAGCTCTTTATATCATCAAACTCTGAGTAGCTCAATGAGGATGCAATCTCCAACATTGCATGATTGTGCTCTTTCTTTTCTCTTAGTTGTACAGCTGTGAGAGGAGTAGTAGGTGGTACATAGTCATTTTCAATAAGTCACTTAGCATCATCTCCAATACTGGCCAGATGCAGGTTCATCAAACTCTGTCATGCAGGGAAGTTATCTTTTTTCTGCTTGAGAACCACCTTTTTATACATATTGATCTTTTTGCTCCAAGTACCTTCAAACTATTTTCAGGAGACCAAAGGTCTGATACCAATTGTTAGAAATAATTTAGAATAACTAAGAGGGGAGGGTTGAATCAGTTATCCTCTGATCTAGATGTATCCAATAAAACTTTCTATATTTTAAACGATTCAGATCTACTCCGCAACAGTAGCATATGTCAACAACTTAATCATGAAATTTACTGTTTAATGTAATTAGCTTGTAGAAACATAATAGTAAAACAAACCATAAGCATTCACACAAGTTGACACAAGTATTTAATGTGGAAACCCAATATGGGAAAAACCACGAGTAACATGCTACCAAGTTTTACTCTTCTAAAGTGAGCTCTATGAGGAGCCAACCCTATTAAAAGTTACAATAACACATTGTTAGGTGTGACCTGGTTAAAGGATTTAATCACCCTGTTAGGAGTGGCCTTGTTAGAGGACTTAGAACATTCCACCTGAATGTCACCTTGCTTAGAGGATTTATACAAATGACTGTTAGGTCAACCTTGTTAAAGGATTTTAACTGACACAATGGTTAAAAAGTAATCAGTAGTTGTGATCTGATACATACAACTTACTTTGAAAATTGAGATCTAATTACAGCTCTGATGCTAACTTACTGAGTGGCCTGCATTGTCATTTCAATCTTCTGATCTGCTTGGAAATCCATCAAGCAATCACACATGTAACTTTCTTCTTATGTATTCAGCCTTCTCTGCTAGGTCATGCCAATCAGTAAATCAACTATGCAATCCTCTTGCATACACACCTGTACATCAATCCATACATCCACACTTCAATGAATAACCCCTTGAGGTTATCATATACCTCTCTGTCTAGGTCAGATAAATCTTTGCCACTTAATCCAAATCGTAGATCTTAGGTTAGGTCATATCCAACGGATCATTCCATCATTACATTACATTTACTTCTCCAAAGTAGTCTCTAATTAAATCTTGAATCCATGCATTAATTACGATTATCCATACATTAAATGACATGGATCAATCTTTAATTATCTTTACAAATCCCAATAAAATTAACAAAGTCGGCCAGAGATCTCAAATCTCATCATTAATCCAAATACTACAAGTCGGCCAACATATGTGATCTACTCGGCAATCATTGTTTCCACTTGGAAATTTCACTGGTGCTCAGCACTGAACAAACTTGCTCGACACAAGCCAGACTTGCTCAGTGCAAAACAACTAGAAAAAATATCTTTGAAAGATAAACAACTAATTACTTTGCCAGAGTGCCAAGTGATCAAGTACCCTTTTATTTTCCTTAACTCAACCATTCACTTGGTCTTCGTGTTAAATCTTTTTCATCAATCAATAGATATGGTACTCAAATAGATAACAATAGTCTCACTAGTTAAGGTTTCACATCAATGACAAAATAACAATTACTTGCATTGTCACTTTCCAACACTATATACTAGAGTCTCAGGGCAAAAAATTAGTACCCAAAAGTCCAAAATATATTTCTTCAACACTAATCAGATTATCTCAAATAGAATAGCAAAATCATTAGGGTTCACAATTGACTTCCTCCCATCTGTGTACCTTGGTATCCCCTTTTTCATGGGTACAAATAAAATCTCACATTGGACTCCTATCATTGATAGAATCAAGTCTAGAACTATGGCATGGAAAGTGAGATAGCTTTATGTAGCAGGGAAAATTATTCTTATCAAAACAGTGCTGGCAGCTATTCCTAATTATTATCTTTCAGTTATAAAGGCACCCTCCTCAGTGATCCAAACAATCCAAAGATACTTCAATAAATCCTTTGGAAAATATAAATGGTGAGAAGAAGATCCCTCTAGTTTCCTTGCAAGACATGACACAGGTAAAATCTTTGGGCGGGCCAGGTATACATGACTTGACAAATCCCAATAAAGCCTTTGGGGGAAAACTACTTTGGCAAATGTACCTCAAGCCAACCAACAAGTGGTGCCAAATTATGCAACAGAAATATCTAGATAATCCTAGTCCCTCTAGAATATTTACTATTAGGGACCCTCCAAAGGGATCAGTCATATGGGATTTTGTGATGGCCTCAAGAGATATTGTTACCAAATACATAACCTGGGAGGTAAATTCTGGGGACAAAGTTAAATTTTGGAGAGACTCTTGGAATGGCTAACCCCCCTTATTTCAATCAGGATCATAGGATGCCATGGTGGAAGCTACAAATTCATATTGGGGTTTATATTTGTGTGATTACATCTCTGCAGTATGCCTTTTCTCCAACAAAGTAATTTGGAAAGATTCGAATGAGATACCAATTCCACCACTGGATAGAGCTAGGTTAACACTTATCCTTCAAGATAAAGTGGTCTAACTGACAAGACAAGAGGATAGATTATTGTGGGCTCTAGATAAAGAAGGATCATTCAACATTAAATATGGCTATAAGATTATCCAAGAGAATTATTCAAACAAAGCTCCTTGCCACACATTTTCTTTCTGCTCGAATCCGGTAATACTCCCAAAGGTTGGAAGATTTTCTTGGATAGCTTTAAGAAAAAGAGCTCTTACTAGTAATAGACTAACAAAATTCCACATATCCCAACCATTCAAATGCTTACTTTATGATCTTGAGTATGAAGATGTGGATCATCTCTTCCTAAATTATCCTTTTGCACAAATATGTTGGATGTTTATTCTTGGCAAACTAAACTACCTCACCCCACTCCCCAATACTTTATGGGACCTTTTTCAAGCATGGCCAGAATTATATTCACAATCCCTTTTCTCTAGCTTGTAAAATTGTATACCAGCATTACTTGTTTGGGCTCTATGGTGGGAAAGAAACAAGAGGATCTTCCACTAGAACCCCTCCCCAATAGATTCAGTTTTGATTAATTTGGAAAAATCCATATATGAAGTAGTGAACGCAAGCCATAAAAGAGTTAAATGCAATCCTGAGTTAAAGACAATATATGGAATCCATCATTCAAGAATGGAAGGATATACTAGTCCCTATAGGATGGGGACAACATGGTCAAATCCGACAAGCACAATGTTAGGATTCCATATATTGGCTGCCTCCCAAGCCTAAAACTGTTAAAATCAAATTTGATGGTGCATCGACAAGAAATCCTAGATAGTTTGAGATAGGTGTATGCATAAGAGACCATAATAGAGAATTATTGGCAATCAAGACATCCCCAATACTAGCATGAACTAATAATATAGCAGAAACTCATGCCCTATTCTCTGCTCTTGTAATGGTGAAAAAAGGGGGATATGCTTACATACAGGTCAAAGGTGATTATATGGTCATCATCAACACATGTATTAAATGAGAGATCCATAATTGGAAATTAAGATATATTCTCCATCAAATATGGACACTTCTAGACATTTTTTTCAGACCTTTACATTTCTCATACCCTTCGAGAAGGTAACACTTTGGCTGACTACCTCTCTAACTTGGGATGTGATAGACTCGTGCTCGAAGATTCAAACCCATAGGATTTCATTACTCACATATTTAATTGCAAAGGCTTGTTTCACATGATATGCATTCAAATAAGGCGATAGGAAGATCCCAAATTGTTGTCAAATCTGGGAGTTAATGAAATAGGAAAATGATGTCTTAAATACCGTCTGGTGATGATATCCATATACGGTAATTACAACAGGGAAGAGAGTATATAAATATTAGTATCAAATCACAATATGTGTGACAACTTGCAAGGATATATAGCCTCTTAGTGTGTCACATGGCCTAGTGAAGATTATAGATCTTTACACAAGAGAAAACCAAATCAACAATGAAAACATGCCTCCCATGTGTCCTTTGGCCACGCGGTGTCTCAAAAATGGCTTTGGATATTTCATTGAAATCTAGCGAGCATTAAAACAAAATATTCAAGGTATGAAGGAATTAATGCAGTGATATGAACAAGATTTCTAATTATGTTGGTGATCATGTTTTTGCAACACATCTTGTTAGAGTTATTGCAAATTGAGGGTATTTGTATCTACCGAGAGAAAACAGAGTAGCGACCGTCTCCAAGTGAACACAACAGCATAGCACTTGCTCCCAGCTTATTTGATGGTGTTTAATTTAGGAGACTTTCCAAGATGTGATACATGTGGTCTCCTACATGAAGAATTGTTACCAAGGAATTACAAAATTTCTCTACTTCCTGATGAAACAAAGACTCATCTCCTAGCTCGGGTGGATGATTTTCAACTTGATGAAATGTTCATTTGTCACACGTCGGTGATTTGCAGAGCCATACGTCACGTCATTAGAGAGAAAATTATTGCCCCAAGATCAAAAGAGGTTCTATTTCCATCCGAAGATGTCTCAATATTACTTTCAACTACAATGGATATGTTTTAGTTCGTAGAATTGTTGTTGTTAATCGCTCACAAGGTAATCTTCCAGCATTTTATCAGAGATAATCGGTTAATTTTAGCAATCCATAACTACAAATTGTGGTCTGGATGTGCCCTAGAATGTGGTTTGTTTTCTCATTATCAATTTCTAATGAAATATGAATGTATGCTAACATATGATAACATTAAGAAGACATTAGAGAAGTAGAGCTTTCGCTATGTGAAGAACACTTTGCATGTTGTGGCTAGGGTTCTAGGTAAGGAACAAGAATAAAATATCAAATGGATAGTTTCAGTTATGCTCGACATACTAGGATCCCCTAATGTCTCATTGTGGACTCTCAATCAGGTGCTGGCACAAACACCAATTCCAGGGGAGTCTTTTCTACCACCCAATGTCCCGGATCTCAACTTGTTGTGAGATTTGGGATCACACCCAAATGTGGGTTATGTTATGCAGGGGGTTTTGCAAGTGCAGAACGCTAATGCTCTAGATGGTTGGGTCACCGAATTCCATATAGTACCTCCAGCTGGATGGGGTAATGCATGGATTAATCTAGGTTCTCTACAGTATGAAGATTTTGTTGTAATGGAAGAATAGTGGTGACATGACTGGGTAGTGAATTAGGGAAATAAATTTTGACTTGTATTTGAATGTGGATTTGGGCATTTTGTCACATTATTATGTTTATGAGGCTACCTCCCCTCTATTTTGTAATAGTTTAGTGTTCAAAATTTAAATCCATAATCACAATGTAATAGGTGATGATGGTGAATTTTCTTGCTGATTCTTTCCTAGTTGAACCTTCAAATCAATTTTATAAGATTAACATATTTAGGGGCTAGTCCATTTTTTCTTTAAAAAAATATTATTTATCCCATTATTATACTATAATTTGTATGGGATACACTTATAATATTACTTTATTTGAGGATTTTTGTGATTCATTGACTACGGAGCAAGATAATTTTATTTATTTGGATGCTCTATATATGATTCATGCTTTGATGGATCACTCCTTCAAGGGAAATGGTAGTAAAAAGAAAGGCATAGACACAAACTTGTTAATAGGTGGTCAAAATCCCTCCAAGACTAAGGAAAAGAATGATCATAAGCCTCAACATCATTTCCATCCTTCTTCTATCTTAAAGGATCTTTCCCATAGTCTAAGAAATAGTAAAATAATTATTCTTATTTTTAAAAATTGGGATATAATTGTGAATAGTATTTTATAATGATAGCACCATTGAAGGAAGCTATGAAGAAGTAAAATATTTCCATGCCTAAGAATTAGTCCTTCGGAAATGTGAAATCTCTTCTAGCTAGGGCCATTTTCTCTACTAGTTCCAATTGGATTCTTGATTCTTGTGCTTCACATTACTCATACTGTCAATTTTATTGATTCTCTTTTGTATATTCCTAGTTTAGATACTAGTATTGGGAACATTTTTCAGATTCCAATTCAAGGAAAAGTTCAGTTACAATGCAAGATGGTAGCACTAAGGTATTGGAATTATGACAAATTTTGTTAGGAAATAATTATTTGAAGTTTTTCATTTCTGGAAAATTATTAAATGTATTAATTTTGGTACAAAGGTTACCCTAATAGATTGACATGATAAATAGGTGAAGCAGATATGCTAACTATTCTTATTGGTGAGAAGGAAGATAGTAACAGTTGTTCATTATGAGTAGTGCATGAGATATTTATCATATTGGGAGATTCAATCATTACCTGAGTCTTTTTATGATCAAAGGAGTACAGATTTATACCCATGATAGTTAACTCAATAGTGTGGGAAAGATAGTTTTTTGGTAAATTTTCTATGTGAATCGGTTGAGTTATCGATTGATGCTTGATGTTGACATGGTTAAGGAAGTTAATTTAATGATGATATTTTGTATTAAATGTAAGTATTACATTTATGGGATGACATGTGAATATTTATTGACACAAATTTTTATGAGTTAAGTCAATTTAAGGGATGACTTATGGATTATTTTTAATGTTTAAGCGACTTAAGAACAACTATATAAAGGAATACTAAATTAGAGATTTAGGGTTATTGGTAGTATTTTTAATGGTTACAATCAGAGATAGATATTTTGTATTGTATCAAGAGATCAGAGATAAAATTGGATCTTACAGGCAAGTAGTGTCATTTAAGATAAGAAAATTGAGTTAATTTCTCAAGGCTAACTCTAGTGCATCCTAATAGATCCTATTGTGTAGATCATATAACAAGGTGAATTATAAGAAGGAGTTCAAAATCCTCTAGAAAGGTATATCTTAAGAGATTTCATTATATTTTTCACAAGGTACTAGTCACTCCTAATAGGGTGAAACACTAATACGGTATTCTAAGCTCTTAACTGGGAAAATATTTTAACTACAATGAATATATTTGTTGTTTTCATCCCCACCATATTTTTTCCCCTCTAACAAGAGTTTCCATGATAAAATTTATGGTTTTATGGTTTATGCTTTGTGGTTTATTATATTACTTTACTTATATTGCACAGTTACAATTTATTGTTTGATTTTGTGCAAGTTACTTAAGAGCATTATCAGATCTTTGGTTGAATATGTATATGTTCTATTTTATCTGATTCACCCTCATCCACCTCCCAATGCTTCTATATATCAAAAATTGGTATCAGAGCATTATGTCCTTGAAGAAGTCTAACAACTTGGGAGAGATCCCTAAGGGAGATTTGAGGTTTTATAAAAGACAACTTGCTAAGGTTGCAGACATGATTGAGAAACTTAAAGACTAGTTGAAGATATATAGGAGTAAGAGACAAGAGCTTCTCAAATAGTTTGCTAAAATCCAAGATCGTATTGAACACCTTACTAACAAAAATGGATCTGATGAATTTGTAGTTGAAGTTGTAACTTTGGACAATGAGAAGCTTGCCATGGTAACATGGAGTTGGAAAACTAATCATTAAGAATGGGTGAAGAGCTTGAAGAAAGGAGAGATGCAAATCAAGCTATGAAAGTTGTTGAGGATTCCCTAAAAGCAAAAGATGAAACCCTAGCTGCTAAGGTGGATGAAATTTTTAGATCTAAGAAAGAAATTGCGTCATTGAGGGAACATCTACATGAGACAAATAAGGAAAATGTTAATGCCATAGGCAAGAATGAACATCTGAGAGATGAGAATGCAAAGCTAAAAGAAAATTTGAAGAGTGCTAATGACCTTTTGAATAAGTTCAAAGAATTATGCTAAACTTGATGAACAACTCTCAAATCAAATGAGACATGGTGAAAGAAAAGGAATAAGTTTTTTTTTTCAAATTTGAAGTTGGTGAGTCATCTGGTACTAAGGAAACTCATCAAGAAGAGAAGGCTTCACCCACGGTAGAAAATAAAACCTGGTAAGAGGAATTATAGACCGATATGTTTTAGTTGTCTCAAGGAAGAACATACTGATAATGTTATTTGGTTTAAACCTAGTACATCTATTCTTAGGTTTGAAAATTATTTTGATAAAGGAAAAAGTGAATTTCATTTATCACTTTAAACTCAACAAGTGAAGAGTTGTATTTGCGAGCATAACCTAAGAGATTTCTAAGTGTTTACATCCAGTGATTTTAGACTGGATATTGTGTTCTCATGCTTGAAGTAAAGTGGTGTGTGAGGGCCCCTTGTAACATGCTGGAGTGGTATATCTATGTTGTGAATGTTATATGTTGAAGATATCATTGTCAGCATTATGGAAACACCTATGTTAGTCAAGATAACTGATTAGTTGAGACCTGTTTTGAAGTTACATCTTTTGAAGGTAGTAGTGAATGATCCCGCTTGTGCCCTATCTATAATACCCCATAGTGTATTGTTAAATTAAGATGTGAGATCCTTTATTCATTTAAAATTGAAGATCTCATATATAGTTCTATAGTCGATGCATTTTCTTGACTTTATGATGAAGCTAATCTGAAGTTCAAGCACAAGCATTTGACTAATAAGGGTTTTGCATATATTTTTGAGCTTCCTGATGGTTTCAAAACCGACTGGATTAGATATTTTCTAAGTTGAATCCATGATTAATTTCTATGGCTAGAAAAACCACTCAAGATTACAAAGTAAATTATCCAATTGGTGACTCGATTATGTGTGATCGGTGATGTACTTATTTTAAGAACTATTCCAGCTTGAAAGGTCACTCATCTTACTAAGTATAAGAAAGATAAACTTGAAATTACTATCAATCAGTTATAAATTTTATTAGTCGAGCCAATTGAACAATGTGCCTGATGGAGGCATACATGCAGTCTATTAGATGATTAAGCAAAATGCTCAATACGACCTGTGTGAGGTTATGATTGGTCATTTATTTGTGAACATGGAAAGAATAAAGAAATAAAAGAAAAATATATTAAAGTATGTTTCACTACTAGTATTTATATTCTTTTATTTGCAAAATCATTTTCCTTAAACTGGTCAGATTCAATTGTCACCCGATCGACCTGCAGTAGTGCAAATGAAGGAATGCATAAGAATGTTAGCAAATAACTTCAATAGTGTTATTTGGGGTTATTTTAAGGATTTTATGAAACAAATTCATGAGAGGGAACATATCCCAAACCGCATAATAGAGAAATAAAAAATGATATCTGTTTAATTATGGATACTGATATATGCATGTTCCAGGTGGTACAACCAACAACATCTGGGGCTCTACCGATGGGTTATGAATTTGATGTTGATATTGTGACACTTCATACTGATGAGTTATTATCCAAACCAATTGATGTCACTACACCTAGATTTGGTATCTATGAGGAGACCTATTTGAAAATTCACTCACAATTGATTATAGTTGTGATAGAGAGAAGAGTGAAGAAAAAGGTTGATGAATTAGCTAAACAAAGTAGTTTTACCAAGTAGATGATGAGAGAGATCTAGAAGAAATTTTAAAATAAATAAGTAGGAACTTTTGTTGTTGCAATAGAGAAAGTAGAAGTAGAATTTGTTACTCATACAACTGTTAAGGCTACAGGTCGAACAACTAGGAGTTCCACGTTGAAAGAAAAGGAGAAGGAAGTAGAAAATACACCTGAGTCAGTGTAAAGGAATTATAAGAGGAATAAAAGAATGAATCAGGGTTACAAAAAATATAAGATAAAAAGAAAAAGGAAGTCTAATACTGAAGATGATGAAGCTAAAAATGATTCAGATAAGGATCAAACAGAATTGAAAGCAAGTGGAAAGAAATCAAAAGTGGTTGATATGAGAAATTAGAAGTCACTAAATCCTAAAACTTTCATAATTTTTATAGAAGATACTATAGAGATTATTAAAGAGTATTGTGTTGTAACTCATAAAAACCAATATTATGAGAACTTTGATGATGTAGATAAACATAAGATTGACGATGATGGTGTTTACAGTTTTCATATGTTTTGTAGAGGAATCGGTGAGTTACACAAGACTATACCTAAATTACTTTACTAGAAGATTGACGTGAGACATAGAGATTCTTTGAGGAAAGATAGAGTAACGATGGAGCAAGCCTTAATCTTAATAAAGCCTAAATTAATTTTTGAAGATGTAAAGATTTTAGTTGAGGTAATGAGACCTAAGTTCAAAACAAAAAATAAAGTATATAAGATACTTATTGGTGAATCTCATGCACTAAATGACGAGACAATTGTCATCATGGAGGATAAATTTAAAGAGAAAAAACCAAAAGGAACTAGTCAAGATGAGGTGACTATAGAAGAACTTGGTTCTACAAAACAAGTAATTGATGAAATTCTAGGCAATTTATCTTCTCATGCACCCCAATAAGATCCTATTGTTAGTATTGTATTTGTTCAAAGATAAATGTAAAGGTCATAAGGATAATATTGCAGAGGTCGTAATACCCACTTCTTGTACTATATTTGGTTAGCCCGATGATACTGAAAAGAAAGATGAAGGTGATGTAGAAGCACAGTGAGTGAAAAGAAAATTAATTTTTTGTGAGAGTTCCAGTTCTAATTTGAAGAGAAAACTTGTTGATGCACCTGACGAAGAAGCTAAGGATGAACTTAAAGATGAATATTTTGAGGTCATTCAAAGACCACTTGATATTTCTAAGATGAGTCATGGTGAACTAATCAAAATTTCAAAAATACTTAAGTTGAAATTAAAAATGACCAATTAAGAACTGAGAAGAGATAATCTCAAGTCTTAGAGACATCTAGAGTTATTTTATGTTACCTTGTACCTCAAGTTACATTTGATCCCAATGCCCCTACAATTGAACAAAAGGATATTTTGGTCAATTTTATTACTTAACAATTTTCAAGTTTGGAAGATACAGACATTCATAAAGCTAAGTTGGAGTATGAGGAGAAGAGGAATGAGAATTTCATAGAAACTATTACATTAGACAAAGGATAACTTAAAGTTCAAGTCACTGAGGTAAAGGAAACTGTGAAGTAAATTTCTAAATTTTTAGCCAAGGTTTTTGATTTTTCATTGTTTACTCAAGATTTGGAGCTTAAGAGGAATGAAGCTCAATAGGATCTTTCAAATTTTATTGCTATTGTTTATCCTATTTTACCACCAATTTTAGCATATAGATCAGAAGTAAAGGTGATAAAACACAAGTTGAAAACATTTAAAGGAGATCAAGACAAGAATATGACAACATTGCTCGAGTTGCAGGGTTATTTGATTCCTCCAAATGATATTAAACACTAGACTATTAAAGAAGTAGAGGTAATTCTTTCAATACTTGATATTAACAACTCAAAGGAATTATCCATTTTCAGAAATCATGGGAGGATTCATTAGATACAACAAAAGCAAATTTTAGAGATGTTTTTGCAAGACCATGATTGGGAAGATTTTCTTAAGCTATGTTTTGTACCTTTTTATTGTTGTCAAAGGGTAAGTAATCTGGATAAGTTCATTGAAAGAAGGAGTAATGGGTATATGATTAGTATGGTGACAATATAGTTAAGGAAGTGATTGGTCTATAGTAGATAGTTATATTACCTATTATTTTGTATATTTTTAGCCATTAATGCCAAAGGGGGATATTATTCGCATTATGATGAATTTTAGTTGGAAATGTTATGTTTAAGTTTTTCATTTCTGGAAAATTATGAAATCTACAAATTTTGGTACATAGATTACCCCAACTGATCAACAAGATGGATAGGAGAATTAGATATACTAAGCATTTTGATTAGTGAGCAGGAAGATAGTGATAGTTGTGAATTTTGAGTAGTGATTGAGATGGTGATAATATTGGGAGATGAAATCATTACCTAATTGTTTTTATGATCAGAGGAGTATATATTTATGACCATGACAATTAACTCAATAATATGGGAAAGATAGTTTTTTGATAATTATTCTATGTGAACTGGTTGAGTTACCAATTGATACTTGTTGTTCAGATGGTTAAGGAGATTAGGTTAATGATGATGTTTTGTATTAAATGTTGGTATTGCATTTTTTAGCTGACATGTGAAGATTTATTAATAGACTTTTTTATGAGTTAAGTCAATTTAAGGGATGAATTATGGATTTTTTTTAATGTTTAACCAACTTAAGAACAACTATATAAAGGGATGCTAAATCAAAGATTTGGGATTGTTGATCATTTTTTTTTGTTGTAATCAAAGATAGAGGTTATGCATTGTGTCAAGAGATTAGAGAAAAAAAATTATGGTACAGGAAAGCAGTGCCATTTCAAATCAAAAAAATTAGTTCATTTTTCAAGACAAAGTCTAATATCTTAGCAAGGTTAAATACCTTAATGGGGTGGATCCTAACATATCTTATTATGTAAATCCTCTAAGAAGGTGACTTGAAAGAAGGAGTTCATAATACTCTAGAAAGGTAGATCTTAACAGATCTCATTGTACTTCTAACAAGGTACTAGTCACTCCTAACATGGTGAGCCCCTAGCAGGGTATTGTAAGATCTTAACCGAGAAACTCTTTTAACATAGTCCCTGATTTTGCTTCTACTACATAGTTACGGTTACTTGTTTTATTTTGTGGAAGTTACTTAAGAGAATTATCAGATCTTTGGTTGAATAAGTATATGTTTTATTTTAGGCTACTTTTCATCTATACACTTTTCATCATGGTGATAGGAGGATTTTTGAGTTCTCTCTGGCTAATGTTATTACTTACAAGATACAAAATGCTGAGAGGGTTATTTATATAGGCATAGTTGATAAAAAATTCCATTTATATAGATTTAATAGATTTGATTCTTTAGAATAATCATTCCTAATTGTTCATGAAAATTATAGGATAAAATTTTTTCATGAAGGGTTTTGGCATCTAAATTATAGATATGTAAAACATATAAGAATACAATACTTAGTGATTGGTACACCCAAGATCTCTTATTTTGATTGATTTTCTCATGGTTTTTCTCTTTGAAAATATCATCAGATCAAATATGTAAGATTTTATCCAAACAGTCTTCATCTCCTCTCGAGTTTATCCTTATTGACCTAATGAAATTCCCATGTCCCTCATTCTGAAGGGCCAAATATGTTCTTAACTTTATTGATGAAATTTATAAGCATAAATAGGTTTATATTTTGAAGTAAAAGGATGATTTTCTTTAATATTTCACCAACTTCCTTTCATTGGTGGAGAAGACATTCAAGGAATTCCCTTTAGGAGTCTCAAAAAGATAATGTCTGAGAGTATTTCAATCATGCATTTTAGGAATTTTATCATGATTGAGGAACTCTTCATTAGTATGGAGTACTATACACTCCTTAGTATTACACTATGGCCAAGTTAAATTATAGAACCTTACAAGAGATGGTTCAATTACATGATACTATCTAGGTCCATATGGATAGAGATTGTCCATTGTACCAATTACATTTAGAGCTATATGCCTCATAAGGAAATATGGAAGATGAATCCAAAGGATTCTTGGTGACATGTCAAGCCCAAACATTCCTAATTTGGATCATTTAGAAATGATGCATGAAGATTCAATCTAGATGGTAAATGTTAGAAAATGTTGAATACATTTAGTGATTCATCTTAGTTATATATTTTAAGGATGTGATGAGTTATTATTTATTTGATCTTGTCAGTTCATAGGTAGATTTTTGTCCTAAAGTTATTTTGTATGATTCTTTCACTCCCATGGATTCTCTATCACAAGCATCTCACTCCTTTCTTCCTAGTTTTTCCATAGAGGATGTTCTATTTCAAGAGGATGGTAGTGATGATGCTCTTGATCATGTTTTCCATGATGTTTGTATTTATGTTGATGATGATATTGATCCTTTTTTTCACATCACTCTATCTCCTCTTACTACACCCCTACCTAGTTTTGATTTATAATGGGATCACATAATTCTTTTGGATTTGGTCATCTTGTAGGCTATCTAATAGCTACATGATTCAATCATTCTCATACATCAAGAATCAATATTTTTAGTTGTGCAATCTCTACTAATGCTCAAAAGTATTGTGATTCTTCAGGTCTAATGGAATTATATATAGCTATGATACATGACTATTATTCTTTTATGAAGAATTATACTTGGAATTTGGTTCCTCTTCCTAAGGGAAGATATTTTCTTTAGTGCAAGTGGGTGTATCATAGAAATTTTGTAGATGATATTTCTATTGATAAGTATAAGACTCATTTAGCGACTAACAAATTTTATTAGGTTGAGGGTATTGAATATTTTGATAGATTTCCTCTTATATAAAACATTGATTCTATCCATTTTGTATCTTCTATTACTGAATTTCAATATTAATTGATGTGTGCAATCAATGGTGGTTTCTAGGCTGTCGATGATTTGTATTATTTCATTGATCATCTTTTCCTTGTACCATCAATTGGTTGATATTCTTTTATACTCGACAAATAGTCATCCCAATATTCCATTTACATGTATTAGTGTTCTTCATTTCTCTCAAGAGCCTCATTATATTAATTAGAGGGAATCAAATCATATATTAAGGTACACTAAGGTTACTAAATAGTCTGGCATTTACTATACATCATGTGTTCTTAAGATTGTGATATTTAGTGACTGAGATTTAGCTAGTAATGTTGATGATAGTATATCTACTTCTAAAATGTATTTTTATATTTTAGTAACGGTCTCATTCCTTGATCTCACAAGATCAAAATTGATATGAAACTCTCATAAACTAAGGCTGAGTATTGAGGATTAGTCTTGGCTACTTATTTTCTTCTTTAGTTTTGATAGTTGAAGGACAAGTTTGGTTTTCCTCCTAATCACCATACTATTCTTTGGTGTGATAGTTAGAATGATATACATATCACTCTCAACCTAGTGGAGAAATAATGTACTAATAATATTTACATCCACATTAACTTTATTTGGTAGCTCATTTAGGATGGTGTTCTTTTGTTGGATTATTTCTCAACAAAGTAGTAAGTTGCACACATGTTCACTAAAAATTTTGCATTTCCTCGGTATCCTCAGTTGATATTGATGTTAGAAATGAAGGAATTAGTTATTTTAAGGTTCTTGAGGATCTCGCCTTCCCTTAAATTTTTGTTTCAATTATTGTTTTCTTTTACAGATTTGTTTGCACCAATGATGTTTTTCTCTTGTTCTCTTGTTCTGAGATATTTTGCTTTCTTTTCATTATAGTTATGCATAGTTACCTAAAATAGTGAAGTTTCTAGAAGCCATAATACATATAATATTTTATATTACATTTTATTCATATAGAATATCTCTTTTTTCCTATGTCACACTTTAAAATGGGTGTTAGTCTAACTATTCACAGTGCAAAGAATATGTTAAGTTTACTTAGGAAATGTAATTTAGTTGTATACAACTATAGATTCTTAGGTATATAATTTTTTGTTTATAAGAGTGGTTGTTCCTACTCATATTTCTAATTGGAATATTGTTTCTTATATTATCTCCTATATTTTTAAATATACACACAAATTATGTATTGCGTAATACATCCCATTCTCATTAATGCATTTGTTAATTGACTAGTGAAAGTTATATAGTTGATCTCATGTTTCTTCTCTTTACTTTTGTGAAGGTTTTTTTGGCTTCCATCACAGCATCCTATGTGCATAAATAATAAATTTTCTATAAAAGTATAAATCCTTTTGTTTTTTTTTTTGTTCCCACTGTCTATACACTCATTTAACTTCCCACTCTACCCTTTTTGACATATCATGTAGCCATCCCTTTTGACACATGACCTTGTTCAACTTCCTTCACATTCATGTAAGCCACTGTTCCAAGAAAATGGGAATACCTATCATATATTTGTTTATTTTTTATTTATTTTTGGATATTTTAATTTCCATGTAGTCTCTAACTCTATTACACAATTATCTTATTTTACTAGAACACACAAGTTTTTTCATTATTTCTGCGTATTCACATTTTAATTCATCTTATATTGTTTCTTAAACTATTTTTTTATAATGATATAATTTTAAATTATATTTTATGGTTTAAATAATCTCCCCTTTGTTCAAAATATTTATTGAAGTTTAACTCTCTTTTGCATGCATATGTTGAAAGAGGAATAATTATAAAATCAATGTAAAAATAATTTTGTTCGTTACCTTTGGGCAAGATTTAGGACACCAGGAAATACATAATTTAACACCATAAAGAACAACCAAATGACAACTGAAAAGAAAAAAATGAACACCTCTAATCTTGCGATATTTTATTTTTAGTTTGATGTAGATTACTCTTGATCCTGAGTGATCTATCATCAAACATCACTAGTACGTAAATATTTTGTGATTGTGGAACTCATGAATGTTTTTCTTATGTTGGAACAACAAATCCCAAATTCACTAGATCTCGAGAAAGGACCTCAGAAGCCTAATTTTATCTAGTGTTCTTCCAATGAAATTGATATTTCCAATACTCCTATGCCTCATTTTATTAGAGATGCATGAACCAATGAAGTGGTAAACTCCCTAAAACTCCTTCTTTGGCAATTGGTTTATCCATTTATGTGCATCCTACGAATTTTAAAATGTACCTTGTTTCCCACTTTGTTCACCTTTGTGAAACTCGGATATATTTACAATATTAAATATTAGTTATATATCACTTCTAATTGGAATCTCAATATCACATCAATTAGGTAAGAAATTCTATGAAATATTATATGGGCTAATCTTCTTCTAGTTCATCTTGTTGTAGGTATTTAATGGAAACCATTCCTTAATCAAATACACCATTAGTAAATTACCAACTTAGAATTATTCTAGTCTTAGATGAACATAAATTGATTCCTTATACTTGGTGGCACTCATTGTTAAACAATCTTTAGGATCCCTCTCAAAATTTATAAACATACTCAAAATATCCATTGCTATAGTAATCTTCACTCTAAAATTATCACTGTCTCTAAACTCTTTTAAAAAATTTGGTTGTACACATACAACACTTGAATTATAATCTATCCCATACTTTGATTTAAAAATTTATTTTATGAATACTCTACTCATTCCAAGCTCAAATACCAATGAGTTCATTTTTTTCACAATGAAGCATCTCAAAAAACTAGATCCAATTTGTAATTTAGAAAATTAGTTTGACCATCAAATTGAGTATGGATGGTAGAACTAAAACTTAATGGTGTCCCCATTTTTCCCCAAAAAGTGCACCAAAAGTTACAAACAAATTTGGTGTTCATACCTAAAATAGTACCTTGGAACAAGCAATGCAACGAAACCATCTATTTGGAAAACATTGTAGCTATATGGGGAGCATCTCTACAGTTATGGCATGGTATGAAATGAGCTATTTTCAAAAATATATCCAACATAAAAAAAAAAAAAGAGATATTTTCTGTCTTCGTGTTCCTAGACATTCCGAAACAAACGATATGCTAATGCCCTTCAATGCTCTTCATTACTATAAATGGATAGTATGATTAGGTTTTTGGTCTCACCTCATCAACATATTGATATATTATCAAACCTTGCATGATTATTTTTATATATAAAATAATTTCTAAAAAGTAATAGATCTTATTAAACTTTACTAATGTCTTGTCAACTTTGAAATGTCTACTAAAAAACCAACTATGTTTCTCCTATGTTAAGTTATCCCTCGTAGAGTCTTGAGATATCCATAGCCTCTTTCCTTTAAATGATAATAATTCTTCTACAAAATATTGCAATTGTGGAGTTATATTAGTCTCAATCAGACTCCTACATATTATCCATCCTTCTATAGAGTATATGTCATATTTATACAAAAGTATTATATAATTAAAATTAGAAACATTCACTCACCTCATTTATTATCAAACACGTCCTCCTTAATATACCCACAACTCTATTTGATTTTCTATTTTTACACTTTCAAACAAAAGAATAACTTAGAATAAATTCAATGTTTTCACATATTTTTTACCCAACATACCTCTTCTATTGATAAATTTCCATGTATAATGATTGGTATATAATAAAATTTATATTTGTAGTAGGAAGTTTCTCCATTTCATGGGTGCTTCCATAATTTCATGAAACCCTTGATCATATATAGAGTATTTTTTTTGCCTCATTTATCTTCTCATTAAAATATGATACTTATTTTCTATTTTCATATAGAATTCCACATAAAATTATCTCTCTTGTATTGTAATCAACCTGAAATGCTTTAAAAAAATTGTGAAATGCTAATAAGAGCTACTTTGTCAAATTTTAGACGAAAATGCTAAAAATCCTCTCTACTATAATTGTCTAAATAAACTCCTCCTTATTACCCTCCACAGTCTCTATAATATATACACAAATCTCAAAAAAAATTTATCATAGACTTTCTTTAAAAGTTTTCGAATCCATAAAAACTTTACCCTTCAAACGTTTTCTTTGGTTAAGGCCAATAAAAAATATTTTTTCCTTTGTTCAGTTCCATTTTTAGACCACTATTGGATATCATAAATACTTAATACACTAAATCCTCCTTCATGAAATTACATTTCTCTAAATTTACAATCAACTTCTCTTGTTTTAGCCTTTGGAAGAGTGCTCTAACATGCTACAAGTATTAATCTTCTATTCTATTGAATATAAAAGTGTTTTTTTTTAATAAATAATCACATCCATACTAATATACAGGTTCAAAGAATCATTCGTGAGTTTCATGAAAGTGCTTGGTGCATTTGTCAATCCAAATAGCATATCCAACAATTTATACAATCTATCCTTCGTCTTTAATGTGTTCTTTAATAAATTTATGTCTCTTATCTATATTTGATGATAGAAAGTTGTACAAGATACTTATCATGTTTATCAACCTTTATTTTGTACACATGAACCAATATCAATCCTTCTATGGCACAAACACTTCTAGAATAGAAAAAAATATCAAACTCTCTCTAATCTGACCATTATCAACAAAATCATATTCTTTTCTATTTATCTCCTCTTTCTTCTTTGATGGCATTGTAGATTGTGTCATTTTGGGAAATCTTGCAAAGGAAATTAAATATATATAGTGGAAAATTATCCTATTGGATGACAATCCATCAAGAAACTCCTTTACCAAAATTTATATATATTCCTCCAAAATTACTTAGATTTTTTTTATGCATTTCCTCTTCGTTATTCACTGTCCCAAGTACTAAAATATTGGGAATGTTTGAAGAACATGTTTCTTCCTTTTTAATTATCTCAATAATTGGTTTTGGGAAACCAAATAAACCTATTATTTATCTTGACTCTCCACTTCTCGATATAAAAATAGGTTTAAAGTGTACCGTCCTAAATATTTCTTAGTTTCATATCTACTATTTTCTCCATTGTGTGAATTTTTCCTATTAAGGATTACCACAATCTACCAATGAGGATATTCAACACATTGATTAACATTATATCATACATGGCTTCATACCTATAGTTTCAAATTTTAAAAGTTGAAAAATATTATTCATTCACCAAAACATGATCATCGTTTTGTAATATTGAAGTTTTATATAAGGTAGGATGATTTATTCTTCACAATATCATCTTATAACCCTTTTTTTGGACACAATATTATCAAATCTAGCTCGATCCATATTTCCTTTCCAAAATTTTCCATTTAGCTTTCATCTTATTTTAAATAAATTTTATGTTTAGATTGGTTCCATTTTCTCCTTTATTTTAACTGTCAATACTCTTCATAAGATTAGTAATTCCCCATCTTTGGTATTTCCTCCATCCTTTGTAGTAGCCTATTTTCATGTTTATCTTGTTTGACATGGACTCTTCGCTCTTTTTCTCTACCTCATTCTCCCTATATTTATGGAAATTAAAATTACCCATGTACACTTACCCACATTAGAAGCATGTGTTCCTAAAACCTCTTCCTCTACCTCTTCCAAATGACACTATATCACAAGATTAGTCTCCTCTTCCTTTACATAAGTACCCCATCCTTTACATTCCTCCATACCTCTAATTCATATGCTTTATTCCTGTTGTTTACTATTGCGATTTATCTCATAGTTGGGTTGTATTTTCGACATGAAAAATTTCCTATACCTAGGGAGTTGTTTGACTACTTTCTATGTAGTTCATTTTATGCTCGAAGGCCTATTTATATGCCTCCTCCACACTATGTATATTTACCAAAATGACTTCATCTTAGATGGATATTCACATTTCATTCAAATATCTGTAAACCTCCTTAGTGTCATATGCTCAATCAGTAAACCTTCACAGTCTCCTATGCTCATTTGAAAAATCCCCTCACTATACTTTGGCATGTTGTTCTCCTTTTTCATCAAAATGATCTTTTTCCTAATAAAGTTAATTTTGTAATTGATTAGCAAAAATACTGCCTTGATTTTAATTACAACTTTGATTCTATTACATGATCATGTCTTTCCCTTATTTTCTCTATTTGTTTGTATGTGATCGCATCATTGTGATGCATAGCCCCTCAACTTGTGCATGCATACTTTACATTCTTATCTTCCTCCATGTTTTCATAATAAATAAAATTATCTAGTTTAGAAATACAATCTAGCATTTTGTTTGCATTTAAAACACTTTTAAGACTTGGAGGATCAAATCACAATTTCAAAATTTGAGTGATGGTTATGATATATTTTTCATCTACAAGGTTAAACAAGTACTTTCTCACTTCTTCACCTTCTTTGGAAAATTTGTGTGCCTCATCTTCAATTATATCTTTTTCTTGAAATGTTCTTTTATATGTCAGTTTTATGGCATAAATTCACATTGTAAGGCCTCTTATTTCTTTTTCACTACTCACTACCTCTACAAGCTTTGGTTCTACAAATTTGGGCCCTCTTCCTCTTTTACCATATCCTCTATAGGTCTAATTGGAAAATAACCCACAAAAATCAAAAGTATTTTATCAACACAAATCAAACCCTTACTTAGATATTGGTTAATATGTGAAAAAATTGATAGTTCCTTACCCGGAAAAGTATATTTTCCGCTACAAGGCCACAAAAACTCACAATTTAAGGAAACCCAAAATACAATGCTTGACCAAATTTGAAACCGAATATCATAGTTTTATTCAAATTTTTAAGAATAAAAAAAATCCTAATGAATTTCAATTGGGATTTCCCTAACCAGTTTCTCTATGCCTCTATTTGTTTTCCCCCATTTTGAACCATTCTTTGTTATCTCTTATACATGATATTTTTTAACCTTCCAACATAAACCAGCCAACTACGATTATTCTATTACTAAATCCCACAAACCTCTAAGAATTCTTTTAATGTAGTCCATATTTAAGTTTCTGTAAACCTCAACATAGAGATTTCCCTTTGGTTATTCCACATTCTTCTCCTCTATCCTCTCAATCACTTTGCAACCTTCTTCTCCTCTATATAATAGATTGATAAAATATATTTTCACTAGTAGTAATTAAAGAGGGAATTAGTGCAAGGATTTTAGCTGAAAATCAAATGAAATGGTTCTTTCATCATAGAGATGAAAAAAATTAATTCCTTAAATGGGTAGTTAGAAGAGAACATATATTTTGTACCACCTCAAGGCTTTAAACAAAAATATAAAGAAGATAAAATATATATGTTAGAGAATCACATGGTATGCTCAGATTCATGGCTATTTTGAGTAGAATAGTTTCAAGAGAAGTAAGAGGGAATCTGTCATTTACTACAAGAAAGGTAATTACATTCTTATTTTTAGTTTATATGTTAATTACACATTGTATATTTATAACATTTATTAAATGAAAGATTAATCAAATTTTATATGAAAAATGAATATGAAATGAAATATTTTGGTCTCATTCAATACTTTCTAGGAAAGGAATCTTATTGAAGTGATGATGTAATTTTTTTTTTGTCAATCAAATTGTGGAAAGGGTATGTTGAATAAATTTGATATGGCTCAACTCCAATTACTCATGGATAATTTTTTTGTAGATATGATGATGTTGAAATAGTTTTTGATTAAGTAAAATAGGTTTTATAGGGTTCTTGAAACCCAAAACAGAGTTGAAAAAATAACAATATGCCGAGTTTTAAACGAAACAGAAACTAAAGATAGAACAAGCCAACAAAGGCTAGAAAAAAAATAGAGCTTCTAAAAAACAATATAGCAGAGGGACATCGAAAAAGACCAGGGACCCTCAGGATAAGTCAACCATCAGGGTGGTCACCTTGGCCTCAAGCAGCTCCATATTATGAGCTGAATCCTTGATCTTCTGGAGATTGAACACCATATCATTATCCTTTATCTTCTTGGTTCTAGCTCTAGTTCTCTTTTTGGGACCCTAATCAATGTTCTGTTCTATCTCCACATCCATGTTGGTCGCATTCCTCCTTCTAATTTTTCCTCCAGCTTCTCAATGATAGTATTAGTGTGTTCGTTGGATCCTTTGAGGATATTATAGCTATGTTCCACTATGATTTTTAGGGTAGCTTCGATCCTATTCATATTGTCCTCCATTTTTTGAACTTTGGTGCTCATATTCATTCATTCCTCTGCATTGTTATCAACTCTACCCTTGTCTGTGCCTTTAACCATTTTTTTGAGATCCTCCACTTCATGGAATATCCATTTAATTGTCCTGTAGTTATCTAACATGTTATTCCTAGTGTTACTGAGAAAGTCCAGCTCAAATTCCCTGGTGTTATCACTAAGCACCACCATTGACGGGTCGATAAGCTCCTCCAGCTTAATCCAGCCTTCCTCACCTTCAATGACCTTGGGGTTTATGATTTCTTTGGTAATCTCCATTTTGGTATTTTTGACATTTAAGTCATGCCATCCTATAATCTTCCCCTGCTCAGCCATATAACAATAAGACTCGCTATCTTGTCTATCATGATTCCCCATATTTTGGGGTTAAGAGACCTAAGGAGAGGGAATAGCCTGATTGGTCTCGTGGTAATCATCCCGGAGCTTTAACTTATTTTTATGGTCCAACATACGAGAGATTCTATGGGTCTTTTCCTCTGGAGATTGCCAGTCGGCACTCTCTTCCCTATTCATATCCTTTTTGTTTTGGTGTTTCCCCATCATGGACAACCTTATGTTTCTTCCTTTTTTGCTGGACATTTAATCCTTGCCATCTGTATCCATACCTTCCTCATTATCATTGTAATCCTCCTCAGAAAAGATAACCATGGTGTTTTGTTTTTAAGAGGGGTCACCATTTTTTTCCTTTTTAATGGTTTGCAGACTAACTCTATGCTTCTTAGAAGACAAATCTTGATTTTTATTTTTAGTTTCATACTCATTATAGTGCTCAGAATATAGACCTTCACTATATTTAGTCTCTAAAGGGATGTAGTCAGAACCAGAGGCCTTCATCTCATCTTTCTGAGCCACCTCCTTCCTCAGGATTTGGGCTTTAAAGTACTCAAAGATTAGAAGAAAATGCCCTTCATGGAGGGTAGGGTTAGCAATGGCCTTCACTCTAAACCCATTAATGTTATCATTTATAGAAGCATATAAATAAAATGGTATTGACACCTGCATTCCATGGAAAAAATGATTCAAGAGGACAAAGTGGTAGGTTTGAATTCTATCAAACCTAGTATCTTGCATGATGTAATAGATGATGGATCTTAAAAAAAACCTCCACAATCTCTTCAGACCTTCAGGAAGATAGTTGGTTTTGACTTTGGTAAGTGCTTTATTTTCTTCCTCATTTCTTACAAAGTTGTTGATCGTTGAATCTGAAATTTTTTTGGTCTATGTAGAATTTCTTGCCAATAATAGGGATACTTGTAACTGCAGAGATAACCACCCTGGTAACCATAAATTTTCTTCCCTCAATCTCAATACTCCCTTTATTCCATCTTTTGAAAAATATGTTTGTCATAGACGGCTCCCCACCATGAAGCCTTTCGATGAAGGTTGATATGCCACCATGTTGAAGGTAGTTCCAAACCTTGGTTCATCTCCTCCATTTTTCACAATCTTTAGTAGGCTCCCTTCTATGTCTTTCCCATCTCATTGTAAGAAAGAAGTTCATAAACACAAACAAATAGTAACCACTAAGAAGACCTTTTCTCTCCGACTTGTTCCAAATATTTCTACTTCTTTGCCTTGAACAGTAAATTTTACCAATGCAACTGGGCACCCAGTAAGTGTGCGGGTGTGATTTTTTATCATTGCCTTTCCATCTTGTCTCATAATTTCCATTAATGGAAAATTCTTTACCATTTAAAGTATTAACAATCATGATTAATGTTAATAAATCCCTCCTTCCCGTGGTTTTGGTCATAATCGATGAAATCTAAAGCTTCATGTGGGAGGTCTCCCCTATTAATCCAGTGATTCTACCTATCACTTCTCACTACCAAGTTGGCAAACCAGTCATCAAATTGGTTTCCTTCTCTATACACATGGGATATATGAACCATATCAAAGGTGTTCAAAAGGTAATAGGTTTCCTCAATCATATTAGCTATAGTTGACGATGGTGGGTGAAGCGTGTTAAGATAGTTGATTATGTTGCGTGAGTCACCTTCTAACCAAAGTTTTTTTATTCCAAAGTCATGAGCTAATTTAGTCACTTGGAGGGTTGCATTAGCTTCTGCATAGTGATTAGTTTGTGTGCCTAATGGGAGGCTGATAGTAGTGATTCCCTAGCCAAAGCAATTTTGAATCACTCCACCACTTCCCACCTTGCATGGGTTGCCCTTGGCCGCACCGTCAAAGTTGGCTTTAGACCACCCTTCTAAAGGACAACTCCATGTACAGTTCTATCTTTTATCTATGGTCTTCTTGGAATTTGCTGAATTATCTTTACTTGCAAAAGTATTGGTATTCCCACAAGAAACAAAATTTTCCAATAGGGCATGGTGTATCTTATCATTTATGATTTTGGGAATGGCACTAAAGTCCCTGACGATGCGGTTATTGCGTTCTTTCCAAATTCCCCAGCAGAGGTGAGGAAGCACGCAAGACCAAATTTTGTGAAAAATAGTGTTCTTGAAGGGCAAGGTCCAGTGGGAGAAGAGGTCCTTAACAGAGGAAGAGAAGCACCATTGCAAGCCAAAAAGAAATAGGAGATAATGCCGGACAAACCTAACAAAGGGACAATGGATAAAGAGGTGGTCCACAAATTTAGCCTGGCTCTAAAATAGAACACATATATTAGGGGATTGGGATACCACGCTTTAAAAGGTTATCAACAGTGAGAATGTGATTTTGAAGCAGAAGCAAGTAAAAGACATTGATTTTATGGATAAGGCTAGGTAACCATGATTTAGCCTAGAAAAGAGTGGCTTCCAGATGCAACTGTAAAGAGTAGGCATAGGCTACCGTGAAAGAGCCTTTAGGGGAGCCTTCCCAAATCAAAGAATTCTGATTCTAAGAAAGAGAGAGTGTTTAGAGTAGTGACTAAGGGAGATAAATCCTGGGAAACAAAGAATAGATCCACCCAAGAATTACCCACTTTGTAATTACAAACCCTATCCCCGAATTGCGAGGTGCATTCCCCCTTCCATAAGTTAAAGTGGTCTTTATCTTTCAGGGGCCCTAACAGTAACCAATTGTCATTCCAAAAGCTAATAGTTTGACCGTTTCCAATTTTCCATTTCACTTTTGACTTTGCAATATCCTTGGCATTGAGAAGGTAATTCTAGATAAATGACCCTTTCATGATATCATCAAAATCAAAGAAATAACTCAATAAAGCATTGGACAGGTATTTATCCTCAAAGAAATCTCTCCATTCCCCTATACCATGGAAAATATACCAAATCTGTTTTGCCTAAAGCACCTTATTGAAAGGCCTAATCCTCCTAATACCAAATCCTCCATCCATTTTGGGGAGGCAAACTTTCTCCCAAGCAATCAAAGGGATGATGTTGAAATAGTTGATAGATATGTGAGAGAAGTATTAATGGAAGTTTAATGATTCCAATCTACACAATAGTACATATTTCTTAATTAATCTTCCTTGTTTGAAGGTATATGATGGATCCAACCAAAATTTATATGAAGGTGACAATGATAATATTGTGTTTTATGAAAGAAACTATAAATTTTAGTATTCATGAGTACACTTGTAGAGAGTATAAATCTCTTGATTTTAGTAGTTTTTTATCGAAAGATACTTTCCATTACCAAAAGTCTACATTTGGGAATTGATTTCTCCTTCTTTAAAGTTGTCTTACTTGAATTTGAAAAATAAAAAAATTAGTATTCTTTCAACTATATGAATAGAGTATATTGATGTAACTTCTACAAGTACACAAGTAAATAGACCAAGAAAAGTTATCGAGTAAATTGGGATGATGTTGAAATAGAATTAAATTGGGATGATGTTGAAATAGTTGATAGATATATGAGAGAAGTATTAATGGAAGTTTAATGATTCCAATCAATACAAGAGTACATATTTTTTGATTAATCTTCCTTGTTTGAAGCTATATGATAGATCCAACCCAAATTTATATGAAGGCAACAATGATAATATTGTGTTTTGTGAAAGAAACTATAAATTTTAGTGTTCATGAGTACACTTGTAGAGAGTATAAACCTCTCGGTTTTTGTAGTTTTTTATTGAAAGATACTTTCCATTACCAAAAGTCTACATTTGGTAATTGATTTCTTGTTCTTTAAAGTTTGCTTGCTTGAATTTGAAAAATAAAAAATTTAGTATTCTTTCATCTATATGAATAGAATATATTAATGTAACTTCTACAAGTACAAAAGTAAATAGGCCAAGAAAAGTTATCCACTAAATTGGGAAGAAATACACGTAATATATAGTAATATTTTTGTGATAATATAAATGTAATTAAATTTTTTCAAGAATAATATCCATCATATTATGAAAGATAATTTCAATTTGAAATACCATTTCATAAAAAAATTATTTAGAAGAGAATAATAGAATTAAGTTATATAGTGACTCAATAACAGTATGGTAAACATCTTAATGAATGAAAATCTAAAGGTTTCTACTAAATTTGCAAACATCTTAATGGACGAAAATCTAAAGGTTTCAACTAAATTTTCGGCTGAGGCAGATGAGAGAAGTTGTCCATTATGATGAGTATTAAGTTTTGTAAATGGTTTTCTTTCTACTATTATAGCTAATTTCTTCTCTCTAGATATGAACGCCACCTTTAAAATTTTGATAATAATTTAGTTTATTCTCTTGTTAAATAAGTAGTACAAATAGAACGACAATTGAGGAAAGACCATATGAAGAAATGAAACCGAGCTATATGTGTGAAGGAAACCATCGCATCCAGAGATGATAATATAGATTTGTATGATAAGAATAAAAAATACTGAGCTTCAAAAGAATATGACGAGCATAACTCTGGAGGAGAGAATATTATGCAGAAAATAGTATTTAAGAGATAAGTAGACGACCCTCAAATTCAATAACTGGTTAATTCTATAGCGACTTTGAATCTTAGATGGCATTGAATCATAAATACAATTATTTTACAGAAAATATTGTACATGAAATTGGCATACATTAAGGGGTATTTAGATAGTCTAGTAATTCTAACAAATCTCTATTAATCCATATCATCAAGGACTCATCCTACTATTAGATATTATTATAACCTGCGCTGACAAAGAAAGTAAAATGAAATATGAAAGACTAGTGAATCTTTTCCGCCCAGTTCAATTCTCAACTAATTATTCATCTTAGTGGTACAAGGTTTAAGAGGGAATCTTAACGATGAAAGGCGTCATCTTAGGAATTCAATATTTTCTGTTTAAATAAATAAATTTATTCTCTGTTTTTATAATAGAGTCGGATGAATAGCTAATGGAGGAATAGTCTAAGAGATAGTTAAGAATTGTGTGACTCGCCATTAATAAATTTCATCTTTATATAGAGGATTCTAATCATGATTTATTTTATAATTCAAGATTTGCTACGTGCATATAAATACAATAAGGATAATTAAATATTCTATAAAGCAGGTTTTCTAAGTGGAAAACAATCTTACTAATTTATAAATTAAATTAAATCTGGCAGGTAATATAATGTCTCAATGGTTATCCTCCAAACCCAAATTAAATCTAGTGTATTATTCACAAAGATTTGTTGTCAACATCATAAAGTGTGAAAATAAGACAAAGTACAATGAATTACTGAGGAAAAGTACACCCTTTTGTGATCACATTGTGTTGCATTTTAGATTGAAAGAAAGAAAAATGAAAAGAATATATATTTGTTGAGAAATTCTTAGGAAACAATAAAATAATATTGGAAAAAATTAATAATAGAGGATTTGGAGCGGACCATTTTCAAATCTAATAGATATTCTTAAGGGATATAAGGAACATAAACAGATAATATAACTATATTGGTAGCAATGTAGATGTGAACATTTTCGAAATAGATATTCTTAAGGGATATAAGGAACATAAACAGATAATATAACTATATTGGTAGCAATGTAGATGTGAACATTTTCGAAATACATATGTAGACATGTAATGACATAATAATTTTTAAGCTTATCTTATATAATAATCTTATATTTTTTTTCACTTACCTCAATTCTCTCATACTCTCTATGTATATGTTTGTATCCATATATGTAAAGCTAATTGAATGGGGTTATTTTGCTAATGCATAAAAAAATTATTTGACTTGTTATTAAATCACTATATACCAAACAAAATATCTTGGCTTTTGCAAGATAAATTACTTAAGGGCTTCTATATTCATGTGAATCATTTCCACTATACTACATTCTAATGCGTACCTGTTAAAACTATTTCATCTATTTCAATCAAGAAAATTTAAAAAAAAAATTAAATACAAAATAAACTGTATTATAAATAAGAGAAACATAAACAATTACAAATTTTTTACAATATATAGTATTACAAGACTTCTCCTTCTAAACCTAAGAATATTTTTTAATATCATTTTAAATTAAAAATAATTTAATAATCTACAATCATTACATTGAATTATATTCTATAAAAAAAATGATACAGTGACATTTTAAATCTAATTATATAAAATATAACTAGAACATAAATTTTTGTCAATATTTAACTCTTAGAAACTTTTGGTTATCTTTATATTAGATCTTCTTCACAATTTATCTATAAGCAGTCTCTCAAAGAAACATCAAAATAGAGTGCATCCTATAATAATTTAATATTAATCTAAAAAACCTTGATTATTATTCTGTCATTGATATCTGACCTATACTACTCTATTCATCCATCATTAAGGTGTTGCTTGCTAGAATATTTCATATCGTGACAAATATTAAAAGTAACGCCTTCTAATGTATGCTGATGAAGCAAGAAAACCATTTGAAGTCCTCATATACCTTCTATGATTTTTTTTAACCCTTTATGTGATGTGTTTGACATGAGTTGAAAATAACACCATTCACTCCTCCTCATTATAGACACATTCCACACATGCAAGATAAAAATTGACTATATTAAAACCTACCACAGATACTTAGTTCTGCAACGTCTGAAAAGTTATAACTACTACAGATAAGTTTTACTAGAGGTGTTTTTCAAATTTTGTAATTTTAAAGAAAAAGTCTATAACAGTCAATACAACCGGTTTTAGTATATTTGACCTACAACACAGCTGCAATCTCAAGCTACTAGCAATCCCAATATTTCTAATCAAATAGATGGGGTTAAGTGCCATATTACTAAGGAACTGTAAATTCCAGGGGATTATTTATGACCATTAATCTGATGCGAGCCATATATTTATTTGGAGAAGATGACAGAATGGCGACGGTGGTCTGAATTCTAAACAATAGTTTAATGGAAGTCAGCAATGGAAAAATGGATGTCGCAATGGAAAAATAAAATTTCACGAGTTATATTTTGCCATTTCAATCTTTCGAATTTGCTGCTCCCTTTAAAAATGACCTATTCAAAAGACAGTGGTTGTTTTGTGCTCTATTCTACTGTATTCATTATTCATCTTTGTATGGTAAACTTTACTGTCAATAGTCGCCAACGACCCTTAGTCTTTTCTACATTACGGAGGAGATGAATCCAATAATGTATTGCTCAAAAATACTTTTGCGATCCTTTCCAGATTTTAGGGAATCCGTACAAATATTAATATCTTGTCCAAAGATCAACTGTATGTGTGTATGATTGATAAGTCTATCCCCTCCCAATTCATATATGGTCTTTTTTACTAGTCCATGTCAGAAGTTTCCTTGGATTATTCTTTCATTCCTCAATGTCACAGAGAAATTGAGCATTTCCTCAATCATATCTTGAAATTTTTAATCCCAGTAATAGCTAAGCGACACTTTATTCTCACAAATCAAACTCATCTCATTCAATTCATTCCCTAATTTTAAGATCACGCTTCTATTTTTAGTAATAACATTGTGGACATCACATGTATCGGTATTTTCTCGTGGTATATGTACATACCTGTGACTGCCATATTCAAAGAGTTTCCCTCTGCTGGAAAAGATGATGAGAGCCACTTCCGCCTCGCAGAGCACAGACAATTCGTGGGCCTTCTTCACCAGCCCTCCTCTACGCTTTGAGAATGTCACCTGCCTATTTATGCTGTTCTCGATCTTCTTCAGTTGTACCTTTCCTCGCCCCATTAAACTGCTAATAAACAGCCGGCGTCCAAAATAAATAACAAGATCTGCTAATAAACTGCGTTAATCGATAATGTGTAAATCAAACAAAGTGATGATACCTTGATCGCTCCTTCTTGTTAGATCTTGGATTAAGCCGTATCGGAGTCCTTGGCGTTGTTCTCGGAACCCTTAATAGTATTATACTTGTAGTCCTCTATCTATCCCAGGCCCTGGTTCAAGAAATGATAGAAGAGAACACCTACCATTAACCTTAATTGGGCAAACAATTAGGATACGGAATCAAATACGAGGCTCATGTTGTTCTACCCAAATGCAAATTGTATCCCCCAATTTGCACTTAATGGTCAGTAGCCCCATAATCTGCCGACGTCCCACGTGATACAGCGCCCCCACTCTGGACAAAATATTAGTATTAAAATATATCAACATCCATGCTGCCTCCCACTATCTCTTCCTTTTTAATATAGAAGACATATCATTATTTTCCTCAAAACGTTGCTAGTTCAAGAGGCGTCCCAATGAGGTACAGTCCACATAAACAAACCAGAATTGGGAATTTACAAAGCTTGAACTTTTCACCTACAGATTATAAAAGCATATCCTTCGCATTCAAGAAAGTCGCAATAACAGTATAAAAAGCTGAAACATGTCGCCCTTTCAAATAGATGTTGACATCTCAATAATTAATGCTAGTGCTTATAATCCTCGTCAATTGGAAAGGCGTTTCCACTAATTTGTTTGATGCAAGCATTGGTGGAATTATACTCAAATTCGGAGAAAAATATGCCACAACTTTTGGCATTTTCGCAGAATAAATTATTGTCTGTATTATGTTCCTCCTGCTTTTTCAAGAGGAGTAAGTTATACCAAGTCAAAGAGTCGAGTATTTCATCTCTTAAAACACAGACACTCTTTATAAAAAACTTTATAAGCATTTAAGGAAAAGTGGTAAAGCAATAAGAGATTCAGCGAATCTAATCTGTAAAGAACACATATATTTTTCCATCTACTTCGTTAACATATTGCCTTTCAATTATTTCCTTGAATTTTTCTAATGAAACATAGCAAAATTAAAGCTTTGTAGTGTCTACTATAGGCTAACCAATAAAATGTGTATTCCAAGGAGAGAATCTCAGAGCCATATTGTTTCATAATATAATTGTTTTATTTATCTTTTAGAAATAAAAGTGGCATAGCCACTATAATTTTATTGTATAATAAAATGATTATAAAACTTTAAGAATATGTCAAGTTCTATTAGGGCTCGTTTGGTAGCAGGAATTGGACTGGAACTGGCATTATCTAATTCTGGATAATGCCAAATTCCATGTTTGGGTCCTTGAAAAAAAATGGAATTGGAATTCCGAAATTCTCATTTTGCCCCCAAAATGGGAATATCATCTTCCACCTAAATAGGTGGAATTGGAATTTTGAATTCCAATTCCAATTTTTACAAAAGCAAATTTAATATTTTGTGGGATCCGTGACTATAAAGATGTATATTATATTGCTATACACGTGTGTATATGTACACATGTATGTGTGTATATACACATACGTGTATATGTGTATATGTGTATATATATACACATATGTATGGTGTGTGTATATGTGTGTATATACACACATGTGTATATTCTATATATATACATATATGTATGGTGTGTGTATATGTGTATATACACATGTGTATATATGTGTATATATACACAAATGTGTGTATGTGTGTATATATATACACATGTGTGTATATACACACATATACACACACCATACATATGTGTATATATATGGTG